>JAQIXL010001004.1:0-22006 GCA_034700245.1 Poikilolaimus oxycercus
AAAATTCCCGGAGGTGACTAATCGACATTATCTACTCGGCTGATCTCCTAGAGACCTTCGGAAAAGTTGTCTGAGTTTGGCGAACAAATTGTCCGTCCGAGGAAGAAATCAAATTTCCCCTTTTTAATCACAAGAGGACCGCGGATGAGAGGCAGAGGAAAAGGGAAAGCGTCGTCTTCTCACTCGGAACAGCGAGACGACGCGTTGAGACGCTTGACGCGGAGAGACGACGCCCGTTGAAGAAGAGCGGATTGGGGGATCTTTTGCTGCTTTCACACCGCGGACACATTCATGCTCTTGGCGACGTGAGAAAAGGGAAGAGGTGAATCTGGAGAGAGACGGGCAAAAGGGGCAGGGATCACGAATGGCCAAGAAGCTCCTCGTCATGCCGAGAAGGGCCCTCTCCCCTCTCCCTCCCTCCCCTCCCTTCTCCTCTCTCGGATGCCCACTCGTCGATGGCACAAAGAGCGCGAATAAGTGAGAGAATGGAAGGCGGCCATCGACTTCATCCCCCTCGAGGCAATTCTTCGTCTGCCTGAAACTGACTCTGGCCGGGGTGAGGGGGGGGGGGCAGACACACCTGCGAGGAGATTCGATGACTTTGAAAGGGGAATTGAGAAGGAGGCGGGAAGGCGTGAGTTCGTCTTGGAAAGGGAGACGAGGGACGAGAATGGGAGGGGGGAGGGGGAGGGGAGAGGGAGTAGGGGAGAGAGGAATCCGCGGGTATGCACGCCGCTTCCTCCCCTCTCAACGAGTCTCTGAATGAGCGAGTGGAGGGAGACTCACAGATGTCGGGGCGAGGCCTTGGCGCTGCCTCGTCGACTCCCGAAGAAGGTGCGATGCTTGAAGAGGCGCCACTGACTCTTGCGCACGGACCTGCAAGAGAGGGATGTCCATTGAGGCGGAAAGCCGCTTCGGACGAGCGCGTGCGGATTTCCATGGCGAGACGACTCTCGAGGTCGGCCCGCAACAACACGTGCTCCACCTTGTCCTCTGACGTCATCTTAGGAAACAATTCTTGGGGTTCCGGCATGAAATTCGTTGAGATGTCTTACGGTAATGTCGAAATGAGGCGTTCGGAGGGACACGATTATGTGAGAGGGAAGGATGGCGTTCTTGCTTCTGAATGAGGCAGGCTTGGGACTCGAGAAGGAGGAGGCGGCGGCTCTCGCTGCCCCAATGGATAGGCTCCTTTATACGCGCGAAGCCAGAAGCAGACCTCCTCGAAAACAAGGTTTTTGGCCCTTGCAAGCAGGGCGAAAGAACAAAAAGGAGTGGAGGTGGAGGAGGGCCGCGTGTCGGCGAAGCTGTCACGAGAGCCTTTTTGATTCGAAGAAAAAGACCTTGGCCAGTTCCCCCATGTCCCTTTGTACTTGAAGAGAGTAATGAAAGCGACCTCGAGGCGAAGCCGGCCACTCGTCTCACGGCACTCGGCTTCGAAGTCGGCGGAGCGGCAGTCGACGTCGAGGCGACGGCTTCACTCGGAGCAGCCGTCGACGAGGAGCACGGCGAGGGACGACGCGTCTCCACGCCTGCAAGAGGTCTTCTCTCTCTCTCTCTGAATGCCCTTCTTCTCTCAGAGAAATGATCGTGGGACAAGGGGGACACGCGTGAGCGGAACTCGAAGAAGGAGCAGAAGAAGAAGACGGAACGACGCCGGATGCGGACTCGCCTCGTGGAGTGATTCACGAAGAAAGTGGGAGAAGCCTTCTTCTCCTCGAGAGGGCCAAGTTGAGGCGGCGGCGTTCTCTTGAGTGCAAAGCGATGATGAATGTAGGGGGAGGATCCCCTCTGGAACTGCCTCTCCCAAGGGAAGACAAGGCCGTCTCTCTCTACTTCGGAGTGCTCGCTTCTGTTAGGCGTCGTCCAGGCTGCAGAAGGACGTTGAATGGAGGAGGAGGGGGGAGGCAGACGAGAGACGCCGGCGTCTGGCAAGAAGACCCAATTGGATTATTCCTCGTGGTGGGGGCCTTCGACCCTTCATCAACACCGCTTCCTTCCACCACATCCCCCACAGCAACAACCACGTCTCTCCAAGTCCAAGGGACAGTGAGAGGAGAGGAGAGGATGGAGGGAGGCGAGGGAGGGATGAAAGTTGAATGCGATGGTCGCCCTCGACTGAAAGATTCATGGGCTGCTCGTTCTTTCGAGACGCCTATAAAAGGGCGCCGTTCACCTCTCTGAGTCACTCGAGGCTGAAGAACATCTCTGAGAGAAGAGGGCAAGGGGGAGGGGAAGGAAGCGTGATGGAGGCAAGGAAGGAGTGCTCACTTATACATACACGAGAAGGAGTCGTCGCCTTCAGAGATTTCCGTGCATCCACGAGGGAGGGACGGGGCACATTCAACTTTCCCACAATTTACAAACCTTTTCCTATTTTCATTTCAAGACTCTTTTAGACGGCCTTGTACGAATTCATAAAAGAAGTTCCCTTAGCTGTGGTAGTGGAAGGGGAAGAGGGAAGGGAAGAGGGAAGAGTGGATGACCCAAACAAGAAGAAATCGCGTGAACCACGACGCGGAACAAATATTTTGTGTGGGAGAGGAGAGGGGAGAAAGCTTCTCCTCTCGTCGTTGAAGAGGAGAGCGGCATGTCGCCGTGGAGGGAGAGTCCATCTGTCAGAGAAGGCAAAGGCGTGAATTGTGTGAGAGGAGAGGGGAGAGGGCCTTCTGAAGGGAAACCCGAGCAGAGTCCGCCCTTTGCGGCTTCCACGCCACCCTCGGAGGGGGGGGGGAGGGGGGCTCTCTGTGAATCGTCTGCCCTTTTGTATTCACAAATTGGCCTGCAGACAGAAGAAGGGCGTCGTCTTCCCCAAACGAAGGGTGAACTCGCCTTCCTCGCGGGCCGGACGACGGGCGACGAGCCTCGAAGAGAAGAGGAGACGCGAGAAGGAGCGTCGTCGCTGCTCGCCATCGAGTTCCGACGTCGACGACGACGGCGCCCCGAGTCCCTCCGAGGCCATCCAGCCCCTGCAACTCAAGAAGTCAACTCTTTCTCTATACAGACTCTTACACACGTAACAACGAACTTGACGAAAAAGAGAAAAAGAGAAAAGTGACGAGTCGAAGGAGATACGACAATGGTGGAAAGGAAGAGATTGATCTCCTTGAGGTGAGGGGGGAGGGAGGGTGAGGGAGGGTGAGGAGAGGCGCTGGACGACGGTCTCCCGGGGTTTCGCGAGGGAGTTGTGGACGGTGTTGGCGGAGACTCGAGGAGACGTTGTAAATGCATGAAAGGGGAAGGAGGGGAAGGAGCCGACAAGGGAGAGATTCGGCTTCTCGCCCCCGCCTAGTCATTCTCTATTCGAGAAGAGAGAAGAAGAAGAAGAAAGGAGGCGACTGTATGGAGGAGGTGTGGCGGAGGAGGGCGAAGCCAGCAAGCGGCGACTCGCGCATAATTGCGAGCTGAGAGGGTAATTTCAAGGACGGCGGCACGGCGGCCGTCGACGCCCGACGACGAGGTCTCCGAGGGCCGGGAAACCCGAGGCCGCACTCGGAGCCGCTGTTTGCCAAAGCATTTGCAAATTCGAATGTTAGCAGGTGGAGGGACGCCGCCCGCCAGCCGTCTCCCTCCCCCCACTCGTCATCCATCCCTCCATCAACTTCTCTCTTACAACACTCTCCATTCAATCACAGATGAAGAAAGAGCAAAAGGAAGACAAGCTTCTCTTCTTCTTTAGGTTGAGAAGAGGATGTGGAAGAGGAGGAGTCCGCGAGGAAGAGTGTCGACTTGCAGACGGCCGAAGCCGTGCAAGACCCGTCGAGGGAGCAGTGAAGACACTCGGCAAGAAAGAATATGGCCGAGGCAGAGAGAAGGAGAGGACGCGGTGTGTCGCGTTAATTGAACTCGGTCCATAATCTGCTGACGAGAACCGCGTGGAGTCCTCTCAGCTGATCTCTTCCTCTCTTCTTCGAGGAAGAAGAGACTGTTGGGAGAAGGGACGAGGAGCGTCATGACGTGCTTCTGGTGCACCGAGGCGCGTCTCTCGTGTGCAATTCCAGCTCATAATACACTTGGCCGAACATCCAAGTGAAAGTTCCACGAGGGGCGGCATACGGTAGGATGCTTCCCTCGAGACTCCGCTGATGAGTCAGGTCTGAGAAGACGATGGAGGGGAGAGACTGGAGGGACAGACCGTTTTTGATCTGAGATTGAAAGGCGAGAAGAAGGGAAATCGGAGGAGAAGACGAGAATTAGCCCTGCTTTGGCTGTCTTCTTCCACACTCGTCCTTTCCCTTCGCCACCCTCACTCTCTTCTTCTTGAAGATGAAGATCGGTCCTAGATGACGCGGCAAGAGAAGAAGAGAGATGGCAATTCTATTTGTGCGAGTCCCGAAAGGTGTCCACTCATGCGTCCTCACGGCATCATCAGTCCACCTTTCCCCGCCACTTTCAACACGTGAATGGAGAGAAGACTTCAACTTTAGTCTAGTTCTCAGTCACATCGACTCGTCGAAGAAGACAATGGAAAGGAAGATAGGATGGACGCCAAAAGATGTTGGCAAGAGAAAGAAGAGGAGGACGCGAGTCCGGTGTGCGGCCTGACATACGAATAGAAGGAGAAGGAGTCGTCCCTCGAGGAGAAGTCATTAGCCGGCGAGGCGGCGAAGGAGGCTCACGTCGTCGCCTGTCATCTGCATCCTCGCCCCACTTCTTCTTCTCCCTTCTTCCTCGAAGTCTGTCGCCCCCGCATAGCTGCCGAGTACAGGCCTCCTCGAGAGCGGCCCTCCTCTCGAATCTCGAGTGAAGGCCTTCGTGGAGAAGGCGTCCCGCGGGAGGTCGTGCAGGGGCGGGCGAGCGGCGGCGGGGCGAAGAAGGCAAATCCCCCATCGAAGCATCGCGTAATTAACGACTGCAATTGGGTTTCCTCAATGGGCGAAGAGAGAATACCAAGAGGTGGAAGGATGGCGAAAGAAGCCCGTTCGTCCACCAACGTCTCGCCAAGTCTGTCTTCAGAGAGAAACAAACAAAATTCTTCATTCACCGATTCCCTGTCACAGTCTCTGTTAGCCCAGAAACAAAAAAGCAGAAATAAATAAGTCTCTGAAGAAAAGAAAAGGACGCTAAGCGTTGAGAAGAAGATAGACGTGTTGCTGAGCGGGCAGCGCGGCGATCGCCTTCCCCTCGTCGTCATAGCGCGCTTCCACAAAGGCGTGCGCCTTCTGGAAGACATCGATGACTCGTCGACGAACGGGTGCCAGCAAGATCTCCTCCGTCTCGCGCACTCCAATGTAGAGCGAGTACGCCGCTCGCATCTGAATCATTGTGTTATTCTCAACTAAGAAGGTCTCACATCAGGCCATAACTGGTGGAGCTTCTTGTAAGAGGAAGCAGCGACACTCTGCAACTGGGCGGGAGCGAGTTCGGGGTGTTTCTTGAGGTCGAAGTCGGGACGAGCACTTTCCGCCTCAGCCCGTTGAACGAAGGCCTCAATCTCAGCAAGAAGAGAGTCGCCGGCGACAGCAATCAGACGATTGCAGTGCGTTCTGAGGGATGCGTCGACGACTCGGCGACTGTCCCCTGAGGACTCTTGTACGTGGATCGGCACCTGAGAGAGTGACAACAAGGAAGAAGAATGAGACCTGGAAGAGAAACTCCAGGAAGGAATTCGTCGACGACAAAGCGAACCAACGATCACGATCCGTAAAAAGTTGAGTGGCTGAGTCACGCAGCTTCCCAAAGTCGATTGAGTAATCTCGCTGGGGAAGAGCCGCGTCTCCCCTTCATTTGTCCTTCGATAAAAAAGAAATGAGAACCTCGTTGTAGCAGCGATTCTGTAGGGACTTGTCTGCTCACGAAGAATGAGGAGATGCTTGACGACGAAGAGTTCAGCGTCCAAATGGCGAGTCGAACGAACACCCACATTCTTGCCAGCAGGAAGGGCTCGAATCTGTTCGGCTGCCGTCTCCAGAGATTCACAACACATGGACAGGAGTTCTCGGGCGAGACCTTGGAAGACTCCCATCTGCGAACCTTCTTCTCTCCATAGAAACTCACATCGAGACATTTGAAGAGCTTCGATAGACACATCACTGTGCGACGGACGGTCGGATACCAGAGACAATGAAGATCCACAGCCGAAATCGGACCCTGAACTCTCAGTCCTGTAAAGTCATCTTGTATACCTGAATTCCCTTCGTGTTCTGACTTGGAAGTCGCTCTCCCTCGGTGACCGTCTCGGTGGACTCTGTCACAATCGCACTTGTCACATCTTGCGTGCTTTCTGTCAACTCGGCCGAGGAGATGATATCCCCGCTTGAGATGGATGCCGCGTTTTTCTTGGAATTTTCGGCTTCGATGTTCTTCATCATATGGAGCTTCTCGGGATAGGCGAGGTCTCCGGGTGCTGGACGATATCCTTGGATGTCGGACTGTCCATAAGTGGAAGCTCGATAAACGATCCTTTCAGCAACATCGCCCACGAGCTCGCTCATGACTCGTACGAAGCCACCTCGAGGATTCACCGAGCCGCCGCCTTCTTCCTCCGCTGAGAGAATTGAAGACATGAGCTGACAGCGTTCTTCGATCATTTCCACCTACACATCACATTGTCTAACCCAAATCTATTACCTTGAGAATTGTACAAAGTTCGGCGAGGGTCTCCAGATGAGGATTGTGGATGACTATAGGTCGAAGAATATCATAAAGGAGACGACACAAGGATTCTGCGAAGTCGTCGAAAGATGAAGACGACGATGGAAGAAGAGATGTCACCACGGAAACTGCCGTCAGTGATTCCGTCGGACTAAAGCGAAAATCTATGCAAATGGAAACCGCAAACCTTTCCGGCTCCGGATTCTTGCCGACGTTGAAGAACTGCTTGTAAAGACGGAATTCGTCGTCACAAAGTCGAAGAAGGAAGGAGCAGCCATTGCGAGTAAGAGCGCAAGAGGATTCGCGATGAGAACTGACGAAAATATAGAAAAGAAAGAAATCAACTTGGCCAGCTGGGAGAGAGTCGCCTGGATGATTGGAGTAACGAGCTGTTGACGGATAGTAAAGTAGGCCTGCTGACATTCCGAGAGCATCGCTTGGAACTCGGGCACACGGGCGAATCGAGACTCCGCAACCCAAAGAGCGGATCTACAGAACAGGAGAAATGCATGGAAGTGCAGACACACTGAACAGAATTCGCTCTAGCTGCGAAGACTCCATATAGAAGGGCGAAAGTATCATCATCCGCAGTCGCCCCTCCGACGCCTTTCGCGTAATCCACAGCAAGCTGAGCGTGTCGATCTCTCACGTCAGCTACCGATGCTTCGAGGTCAGCAAGGACGCCCACACGGATTGAAGTCATCGCCCTGAGAAATAACCAATGAAAGAAGATGCTGCTCACTTTGAAAGACACTGTTCAAATTTGGCCGTATAGAGAGCTGCATCGTGGTATTCAGGATGGGATCGCAAGAAGGCGAGACACTCATCAATGCTCGCAAGAAGACCCGCGAATGCCTGGCCTGTCACTGGCAGGCGAGCCCCACTCGATAGACGCTGAAGACTGAACAGTTGAAGCAAGGTCACCTTCATGATAATATCGGCTTGCTTAAAGTAGTGAAGGTTCGCCTTGATCTGCTCCGCCCCAGCGGCGATAGCTGTCTGCTGGGCCATCGCTCTCTCACAGGCCTCGTGCAGACTCGATGTGCGGGCAACGACGGCCGAGTAAGCGACTCGAAGAGCGCTCATCGTCTGTTCAAACCCTAGCTGTAGGAAGAACGAGAACTGACCTCCTTGCACTCTTCGAATCGCTTCTGCAAAACCCGTCGACGGGCCGCGTTCTCTCTCGCTGCGGCAACAGGCGCAGTGCCGTCAGCACCGGCCGCAGCGACTGCTTCCAACTCCTTTGCGTAGACGGCCTCAAGTGTAGCGGCTAACTCTGTCGCCCACACTGTATTTGGGCTTGTAGACGGGCCTAGACAAATCATATCATATATCATAATGAGCGACCTTGGTGCTCCTCTTCAGCCTCCTCCTCTGCGACTCCATAGTCTACGATTGACTTGGACAAGAGTTCAACAGTTTGTAGATGAAGTTGTTCTAATTCCATACCGTGCCTGATTATGAGATATTAAAACGAGCGCAGGGTATTGAAAAAGGTATCGATCAAGGATCCGCCTTGTCATGTGAAATGAACTTGAACGTTTACGTTTATCGACGTAAAAGAGAACAGCACAACTTGAATTTCAACATGAAACGAGTGCTTGCTGATCAAGAGATCACAAACCCATTCTCCCCAATTCTCCCCGAATAAAAAACGCTATTCTCATGCACTGTACACTTCATGAAGAAATACAAGAGCAGCAACGCATGGTCATCCCAAGATTTCGACCTCAATCACTGTTCATAAACACGGACACATCGGATTTCACAGGATTATAGAAAACAGGTCTCCCGATTATTGTTTTTTTAATTTGGAGAAGCAAAAATTTTAGTCAAGTACGCTACCCACCAGAATAGTAATAGTGTAAAACATTAGATCCTACAGAAGCAAACAAAGTTGGCGAATAACATTAAGTTAAGACGACGAAAAAAAGAAATAAAAAGCAAAGCGAGGTATTGGATTGAATTCCGAACGGCCCACCCCAAAAGGTAAAGCGTAGACACATGGATCGTTCAAAGGCAAACACGAAGGTAGATTGAGAATAGTAACGATGATATGATCGAAAGTATTAGTCAATGAATCGCATCCGATCACTTTGCACGCGCATCTTGCCATCTTCCGGAGCGAGAACGAAGGTCTGCGTAAATGCGTGCATGACGCCTTCCAAATTCATTGATCCAGAGACCTGAAGGTTGAGTTCGCTTAGGAAAGACGAATCTCGTACTTGAACGAGTCGCATGCCCGCCTCGGGAGCGATCTCTATGGATTGACTGTCGACAGAATGAATCTGATGGTCCATCTTCGGCAAGGATAGCATAAGCCTAAAAGGAAAATGGTAAGAAACAACCAGAAAAACAAAAATATTAAGCGACTCACTGAGTGATATCAGAGTTGCCAGTCACGCAATTTCCATTCCAGACGACCGTCGGATTATTCTGAGAGTAAAGAAAGCCCAGCTTGTCCCTCTTCCTAAACGACACTTTCAATGAAATGAGAAGGGTTAACAGACCGGTCGATTGTGTCGTAATAGAGGTTGACAAATGTGAGCCCGTCGTCGCATGCACGCTTGTCCTCTTCGACTGCAGCCTTCGACGCCATCTCGGATTTTCTTCAATCGAAGACGATTAATTTCCAGCATTCTCGTGCAGCGATGCGCCAAAAATACTGTACAACAGACACTAACTTTAAGTCGAGAAGTGAACTGCAACAGCCAATTTATACGCCCGAAAATCAACGAAATTCTTCGCGCGAAACGCGGTGACGAATGCCACGCATCCGAAAGGAGGCCCCGCCCCTTCGAGGGCCCCGCCCTATCTCCTTCGTCGTTCGCAAAATGTATGCGCGGTGCATGAACCAATACATAATAGACACTTCTGGTTTATAAAACGTGTTTATTCTTGGGACTCGTCTTTTCCGACGTGCCACAATGGAGAGGAAATTCTTCACAATGCACCAACAAGGGGAAGTGACTCCATCACTCCTGTACACAACTCAAAAAAGGCGGAAAATAAGTTATTCGTATAACAACAAACTGACTCGGCAGAAAGCATTAAAAATGAGCCTCACGAGTTGCTACAGAGGCTGAGAATCACCCACGAGCCATACCACGACAATGCGCAGAGGTCTTTTCCTCAACGCCATAAATAATTTCCTTATTCTTCTTAATCCACAAAGAAACTATGAATTCAAAACAATTGAAAGTGATGCATTGAGGGCAGCTGCGAGACAATTTGATGACGCATCCGACTACTCGGCCTTCTGCACCTTGCGTTGTCTCGGAGAGCCGGGCTTGGGAGACTTCTTCTCGTCTGCAAGTTGTGTTATTACAATCCTGTTAAGCATTATGAAATAAAGATATTAACTTACTGCTCTTGAGGACTTCTCGCGGAATCCATTCAAAGTCGACCTCTTGGCGGTTGGTTGTTCCAACCTCAACAGGCTGAGTAGTTCGCTTGGTCATTCCGTGTTTGCGGGTGAGCTTGTTCAGGAAGTGCTGTCCGACGAGAAGAAGCAGAATAACGAGTCCAGCGAAGATCAAATAGAGGAAGTAGGTCTCCGTGTTGAAGCCCGTCTCGTCTTCGATCACAGTGATCGTCTCGTTGAAAACCGAGTGGATGAAGTAGCGACCCTCGGAGTCCTCATAGTGCAGGTTCACCACAAGACCCAGTGGTCGGCCGGCGAAACCATCGTGCGCGGGGAAGGCATAATCGAGAGTGACTTCCTCTTTCGGTTGCACGCGGCGGTTGTATTGACCATGGGTGAACTAAACAAAGTTTGGTCGTAGGTAAGACCACGTTTGGACGCTTACGTTCTGGATGTGGTAGTTGAAGTCTTGGTGATAGCGGAAGGAAGTCTCTGAGAACTTGACGTTGAAGTCCTTCTCTCCTTGGTTGCGGAAGCCGATGAGGAACTTGACAATCTTTCCAGCGAGGAGTTCTGCAACCGAAAATTTGAATCAAACGCGAAAAAAAAATGTGCAGTGAAATATCCCAGGCTAGAAACAATCCAGCGTGAACAACCGTCTTTTCTCACCTCGAATGACGTTGGCATCTGCGGGCTGCGTGAAGAGGAAGGACACCGCTGCGTCCGGAGAGGGTCCAATAACTCCATCATCCACATCCTGAACGCGTAACGATTATGTGCTGATGATAGGCCCATTATAAGTTAACAGGAAGCTAACAAACAAACCTCCTTTGTGTCAGCCGGGGCGGCGCCCTCATCGACAACTTCACCATCGGCAACGTCTTCGGATCGGGCAAGACCTGTAAGTATCATCGATATCAATCAAGCCGTGCAGAGCAAAAAAAAATGCCACCTTACCAAGAAGAGAGAGACCAAGCAGAGCGAGCAAAAGCTTCGATGACAGCATGGCTGCAACAAACAAGTATTGTTGATAGTATTTGAAATTCAAAATAGATCAAAATCGCTGCACGCTTGAACACGCCTGCACTATTAAAATGTTTAGAAAACGGGCTAAGAGAACACGAGAAACTTCCCCAACATTTTCTTCAGACACCGACTAAGGAGCTAATCACGAAAAGCTACATCAAACGGTCAAACAGTTGGAGAGCGCCATGCAAAGAACCGCCAAGACAACCGTAGAGAAAAAAATCGAGCTGCAAATATGTTTCGTGTCAGGACCGCGTTCGAATTCATTGCGCGGGAGAATTTATTTTTATTTTTTGCTAATTTTGCTAGGCTCGCTTATCAGTTCGTTGCTTGTGCTCAATAGAGTTATCGTCGAGTTTTCTGTCACTGTTTCGACTTAAGCGCAACCAGGCTACTTAGGGATGATGGCGAAATCTAAAGTCGAGTCGGTCATTTCTTGCTGGAATCGGCAGCGTTCTGCAAGAGAGCTTGCAACCGCTACTAAAAGTAAGTCAGATATTCGTTTGTTATAATTGTTTCGTCCTTAGAAAACGAAGCTAAAGACGAAGAAATTGTTCTTTCGGATTCACCAGATGAAGTCCCGTTTGCGCCTTCCACATCAGCAATGCCGGCACGTTTGGAACAGCCGAAGTCTCGAATTTCGTGTGTCACTCCAAGGTAAGATCAATTCCTTCAGCCTATAGTTGTCAATAGTCTGACGGCGGATTTCACGAGGCCTAATGTCAAAGATGGATGTTCAACTTCATTTCTTCGAGATTCATCGGACAATGGCATTTTGAACCTTCCGTGAGTGTTGGTTCTGGCGGAAATGAAGTGTATTTCAGAGCGAACGAAAGTCTTGCATCTTTTGGATGGGATGCGGAAGCTGGCCAGGTCTGGCATTATTCTGTGGATGAGCTAGTACGGGACTATGAACGTGTACGTTTTCTTATTGCAATACTTGTTGTGCTAGGAAGCGACAAAGCTGTGCCTCGAGGCGAATACGGCTGTCGTTTTGCCCTCTCCCGCTCAACCGGAGCACATCATTGCCATGACTTTCGTCAACTTTCTCAAGTTCGTTTGTGTTTTTTTTATTTACCTCACTTCCTAGATGGTTTCCTCGTGGCTTTGTTATTTACTGTTCTAACTCGACCTCTTCTCAGTCTAGGTTTCTCGAGAGATCCTCGGCTCTCGGTATTGAAGCAGAAACTATCTTTGCTCTGGACAACGTGAAAAACTTTAAGAAGAGAACCGATCTTGAACGCCTTATTGTGACCACACCAAATGTACGTGGGCCTTTGAAAGCAATTTCTAGGTGCTTCTGAAAATCGTCGAAGGCAGTGATGCGATTATTGATAATGTCAGATGTGTGGCTTTCGGTCTGGATGCGAGTGACGAATCTCAAACAAAGATTCGCAAAATTGTCAACACTCTCTCGCTGAAAGGAGTATGGCTCTTTAGCAATTGCACATCTTTAATTTAGGGAGTTTTTCGTGTTGTCATCACCATGCCTTCGATTCCGAACTTTTCAAAGAAAACATCCGTTATTTCGAAGAGGTACTTTTCTAGGCGGAAGAAATTTGTGCTGCAGGCAGAATCTTCTTACGTCTCTAGCAATTTCAACTTGGTTTGAACCTAGCTGTTTCGATGGAAGCTTTCGATCTTTTGTGGTTCCTCCGAAAGTGAAGGCGGAATATTGGCTTGATGAAGACCCATCTAGACAGAGTTGGATTCGTCAATGGAGAAATGTTTGTGCTTTATCTCCTGTCATAGACTACTTCTCCGATATAGGCGGTCAATGAACTGCTGCAAGAGCTAGAAGATGTTCTTCCAGAAACCGACGCCGATTTGCTATTTCACATTGATTGGAAGTGCGTGAATGAGGTGAAGACTATTTCGCTTTGACTTAATTTTATTGCAGAAAGCGAAATCTCTTGGCGTTGAGATTCACGAAAAGGCAACAACAACTCTTGTTCTCTTTCAAGCATATCGTCATCTTTTTCTTCATGGACCTCGGGTCTTCTATCTCTTTCTCTCAAGTTCGCTGTGTGACAAATTACGTTCTTTCAGACATCCTTGAAGAAGAACGAGAAGACTCTCCTTCCTTTCACGTAGAGATGTCCATCACCCAAAGTGTGTCAATGACGAGTGTCTGGGAAGAAGTCCAGACGTCCTTCAACTACAGTTTGAAGTCAACAGATGTCAGTTTTCAAGAGAAAAGTGCTTCGTCTCACGTAAAATGGACCCGTCTTCGACAATACCTAGAGACCAAAGCGAAGAAGAGTCTGTGATTCTTCCTAGGACATGTTTGTCACTATTTCAGACGCAAAGTTTCGCGGTCTAATCATCTGTGACACCGCACCTGTGGCAAAAACTGTTGCTGAATCGCTCAGTGACATCCCTCGTGCTACTGTTCTTCATGTCGTTGACTCAAACGCCGAACTTGTGACTACTGAAGAAAAGTCTCTGAACATTCATGTCCAACGCCTCGGAAGTGTGTTTATGCAGGTCTGTGCTAGGAGTGTGTTCATCTTTTAAAGTTTTAGAATGAGGGCGCAGTTCTCGTCATGCGACGTGATTTGCCCAAGATCTTTGATCTGATCGACTCTGCAAGTTCAAAGGGATTGGACTTTGTCGTAGCAACTGATCGGAGGCAAGGCATTGCAATTCAAATTGCAATAGGTTCTAGGTGTCTCGGGCTAGTCGACGACCATTCTGGAGAATATTTGGCATACCTTCATAAAACCATCGAGAAATTGGTTTGTTTTCGACATATGCTATGTCCGCTTTAGAGACCAAACGATGAAGTGTTATTAGCCGAAAACAATCTGCCAGTGCCCGAGGAAGACCTTGAACAAAGAAGAAGCTCGTTTCTGATGTCAGGAGCACGGCAGGGAGTTGTTGGAAGGTATCCCTGCATTGTATGTTCAAATGTCGACTTTAAGATACAACTTCAAGTTTGAGCTGAGTAGTTTGCGTATTTCGTGCTCAAATATGAAGCTTCGAGAATACTGGCATAAAGAGATCGTCTCGAATGAAGAGCCTGCGAAGAGAACCTCTGCGGAATCTGCCAAGAAGAGAGATGCGGGATGGCACGAGAACGAGCCTGTATTCTCAGCAGCAGATGCGCTTGAGTATGAAGAAAGACTGGCTGGAAAACCACGACCCACCTCCGAAGAGTTTCATTCTCTCGGGAGACTCATCCCAAGGCCGACACTTGTTATCAAGGTAGTTCTTGTCTTCTTCGATGTTGTTACGTTCAGAATCGAGAATCCAAATTCCACGAAATGGATGTAGGAGAGCGGCTGTGGAACGAGCATGTCCAATTCGGCGGAGCAGTGAATGCCAGCCGAATAACGGAACATTTCGTGAGTCTGATGGGCACGGAGAAGCCAGAGATGCGACGTCGCCGTTCCTCTGGAAAGTTCAAAGAGGTGGGACCGTGGACAAAGCGAGTGAAGTATCTCGAAGAAGTAGCCGATCGTCTTGAGAGAGCCTTCGCTTGAACTGGGTCAGTGCATAGTCGCTTCGGGTATTAGCGCTACTTTCTCGGTCTTTATAGCTCTTGTGATGATAATAAATACTTGTTCTAGGAGTCGTACAGAACAGTCACTTGGGCACTTTAGTATTGATGACAAGACCATGCATGTCGGCAATCTCCTTGCGTAACGTCTCGGTGATCAACTTATGTTGAGCCACCTTCGTCAGGCCTTTGAACTCAAGAGCTTCAACATTGATTTGATACATCGAGCCGCAGCCATCTGAAGGAAGTAGAGGAAATGAATAATAACGGACTCACTTGACACGTCATTCACCTCGATAGCAGAAGCCTTCGGAAGACGTTTTTGCAGGAGTTCTGTCAGTTTCTTCTCGCCCTCTGTTTTCTGTTCTGTAGAGAAGAGACGAAGGACGGGCGTTCTCCGCCAAACGACACTAGCACACAATCTGGGAAGCAACATGACTGAGACTTAACTTTCATCCACATCGACTTCTCACATACCGACTGGCCAATGAATTCACCATCTTCCGCTTTTCAGGCACGACAAAAGTATTTCCATCTTTATTAAGTGTTTGCATTGTTGCATGTAGAAAGCAAAACAGGCGATATTGCACATTATCAAACAATTATTGTGGGCAATGACTATTAGTATGCACCGAAGATGAGGCACAATCTAGAAGTTCGAATGAAACAAATGCGAGTCGAATCAAATTCAAGGTTACTGCAGTTTTTGAAGGGGTGAACATGCATGTAAAGCGGAATAGAAGAACAGATCCATCCACCAATACCAGCATAGAGTTTCTAATTGAAGCTTCAAAGGTTCAACCAGTTTGATTCAGAGACACCGATTCCAGCAAGTGAAATAAACCCGACTGACTAGACCAAATCTGCATTGCCTACACACATGGGACCGTGTCGCGCTTACTCGTGGATTGAAGAGAGTCGAGGAAAGCCGTGTGCTAACAGAATATAACAGGCGGTGCATCGACCTCTTCGGCCGAGATGTCGCCTTCTTTCTCACTGTTGTAGTCTGTAGTGTTGCCGTTGCGGTCGCTGCCGTAAGCGGAATCCGAATCGCGTACTGTCAGGTGAGAATGGACGCAATTCCTCAGCGTCGCCACTTGGGGAATCTGAAAATAATAGTGAGCTGAAAGTTTAACGAACTTCGTCTTTTGTTCCGATTCTGCAGTGACGATCAAGAGCCCATTGCATAGCCCATATGCTCAGAGGACGCATGTAGCCGATTGCTCTGCTGAAATGAAAGAGTTCAAAAGTTCCACCAACCTGTAGAAACGTTTTTCATAGAGAGCTTCGGGGGTTTGGAATTGAAGTCCGAAGCGGTTAAAGCAAGCATCGTAGCTGCCCCAAGCGGAGTCGAGACCTTTCTGTACTTCACCTTGCTGAATGAGAAAGGCTCCCACAGCGTATGTCACACCGGTCCACACTTCATCAGCCTATTCTTTTCTACATTCATACACTGATATATGCACCTGGATGTACGCTCTATCCACAGTGCCATCAGGCCGCATGCCGTTCACGGCTCCCATACGTCCCCCAGCGAATCGACAGACGTTGAATTCGAAGATCGTATCGAGTGCCGAGCGAACGTGTTCTGCTGGCAATATCTTCAAAAAGAAATGGTTAAAAGATGTGACAAACCTGATCAGCGAGTTCGGGAGAGACGCTTTGAAGGAACCAATAGCCACATAGCTGGTCGGCCATTATCGTCTCGCTGCTCTTGGACCTCTCACAGAAACGGTAGTAAGTCCCGTTCCAGAGTTTATCCTCGAACACCTGCACAATATGAGTCAGCCGAAAGTCTGAACTTTACCTTTTTGGCCTTTTCAAGAGTCTCAGCGAAGAGCTGACGACTGATCTCGTCACCGAAATCGGAGGCCATTTCTTGAGCAACTCGAAGTGCAGCAAGCCAAAGAGATCCGCAATAGGCACTGACGCCGTTCATCTTCCACGCATCGTATGTTTGATCGGCTTTCCCAAAGTTCTCGATCATTCCGTCATGATCCTTGTCCCATTCGCGTAGTGCTTCCACCATCAAATCCTATAAGCAACTTATGTGAAGAAATGCAATCCCGTCCTACTTTCACCGGCTTGTAAGTATGCGCGAGAAATTTGGGGTCTCGATTGAGAAGAATGAAGTAGTCTCTGTAGCTGGTGAGCACAAACTTCAAGTTCAGATCCTTCCACTTTCCAGTGTCGTGCATGACATACGCGTTGGTTAGCAACCATGGGTCCTTCGCTACAAAGTTCACAGTAGCAATGGCGTGGGCGATACGGCATACCTGGATTGCCTAAATCATGTGGAACACGACTGCGACTCTTGAGTGGCGCTCGATCACCTTCCATGTGAAAGATGACTTCCTGGATGGTGCTGTGGTCGATTTGATCAGCTAAAAGTTACTTGAAGAATAGCACGAGAGACTTACTGAATTCCGCCTGCATCGTATGCTCGAGACCAGGCCATAGTTGAGCGAGTGCAAATGACGCGTAGAAGTGCACGTCATAAGTGTTCACCATCCGATATTCCCAAGCTAAGACCATCTTTATGAACAATAAGAAACGCTTACACTCCAAATAACCAAACCGGCCGTATTTACGCATCAGTTGTTGAGAATATTCGCTGAGCTGCGATTCTGCTCTCCAGTCATCATCCCATTCGAACCAAAGGGAGCCGCCATCCGTCATGAAGTAAAGTTCGTTGAAAAGTGCGGCCTTGTACCAGAGTGGCAATGACCTAGCACATTCACAAGAAGAACGTGACTTACGGATGTTCTAGCACAGGATTCTGCCACTCGCCGATTCGTTCCTCCCATTCCGCATACTTCTGAAGAGCATAGCGACATAGGTTTGGGGCTGCATCTCCCTTCGCACCCCACTGTCGAGTATAACGCCTGAAAACGCTTGCATTTAGTGATGCTACATATAACACAATGCTAAAAAGAAAAGAGGATAAGTGTGTTCGTTGGCTTATAGGTGATGTTTCCTATCGAGGAAGTATCAAGGGAATGCCAACACTTCAACATTCCATTCACTCCTTCTCCAAACATTAAAGGAAATGTTGGAAGACACTGGAATGCGAAAAGAAGAGACGATCATACTGACACATCGTCCTTCACTAGAGATTACCTTCGGTAAGCACGCGAGCGTCCACCAAAGTGCACCGTTGGCATGTCCCACACGAGGCAGAACTCAGCCAATCGCGAACGCCGCTGTCCTGCCGTCACTATCCCGCGCACGCAGACACCAACTCCCAGTTCGGAAGAAGGCACAAGCTCGGCTAAAGGTTCTGTAAAGGAAAAGAAAGGGGAACTGAAACCTTCATCAGGGAGATCGCCAGTGCTCTCCAAGGCCGTCCAGAGCGCAGTTCCACTACCAGACGGGAACCAACGACGACATGTTGTCACCACATTTTCCTGCCCACAAAATGAGAAGAAAAAGAGCACCCACCTTTTTACTCTTTGTCGCTAGACCGTATGTTAGAGGCATCCGTTCAATAGTGTGTGATAGAGTGACGCCGATGATTTCATGATCATCATGTGAAGCAGTGAAGAGATCGGAAGAGCAGACTCCCTCGGTGTCCCACTTCTTGTTGCCTGTTCCGTTGCGGAAGCAGAAGGCGACGGACACCTCCCAATTCTTCTCACTCGAATTCTCCACATCAAACGAGAAGACCGTAACGGGTAAGGCAGTATCCTGTTCTGGTTCAGAAGAATGTATCAAGGCAAACCTGGTAATCCTTTGGAATAACAGGGGAGATCTGTCGAAGAGTGAGTGTGAGACCGAGCTCGGGAATGTGGAATGCAGTCCAGGATCGAGGATAGAGTCCCCGATAGTAGACGTTCGTCTTCGGAAAGTCGAATTTCCATGAGGAAAGAGTACTACTCCGTCGTGATATATCGGCAGCACATAACACTTTCTGATAGACGCATAATGTCGATCCTGCTTCGCGAACAGAAACAATGAATTGATCCGCCTGGAAAGGTGTATATTCAATAAGAAATTCTACGACGTACCGGTACAACATCCACTTTGTGTTCTATGAGACCAGGCCGGAGACCAAATTTGCAGAATCCACCACGGAAATCTCTGCCTATCGAGCCACTTCCGATTCCACCGCAAGGGACACCTGCAATTTTCAGCAAGAGCATTCCAATCGAACCATAATGCGGCTTATGTTGTAGTGGTTGAAAAGTGTTGATAAAGAGCTTCTCCTTTTTCCCAGTATGTTTCATCCAGTAAAGAAAGTAACGGCGAACAAATGGAAGAGCATCGTACACCTGAAACTAGGCAGAAATAGTGAACAAAAGCCCGAAGCACTACCTGCTTGACAGTGGGACGGTTGAAAGGAACCCGCTGTTCTTCGGGTTCTCGATCGCCTCTAGCACACCAGCCAATGCCCTCCGTCGTCGACGGATGAGACTGCGATGAGTCTACAGACACTCGGTCTTCATGAACTGAGAGAAAGAGCATTTGAGTAGAAATAGAAACACTCACTCTCGTTGAGGGGGTTGAAGGGCTTCTTCTTTCGGCTGCACATCCTCCGCCCGGCCGCGACGCGACCTCACCGGGGTGAGTAGAAACTGCAAGATTCCAACAATCATCGCCACATACTATGAAACGTCGTTTCCTACTCGCGAAGCGCCACACAAGTCTTGAATCATTTCAAGGGTCGCCGTTAAGATGGCGCGCTAGTGATGAAGAGGACGAGGTGAGCTAAGCTCATCCGCTAGACGAGCGCGCAGAGAGACGAAAACCCGGTGCTCTAGTCGAACGATGGAGACTCCCCAGAGACAACAATAATGGTGCAAACACTAATTTGCTCTGCTCAACAACATTAATGGGAACTTCTTGAGTATGGCTGAACTGTCTACAAGAGCCCTCAAATGTGCGGCGACCTAAACAAAACGGGCGCAGCACCGACGTAGCCGTGGCATGAAAGAGACGAAAAAAGGGCCGGAACCATGGAGAGGCGAGACATAAGGGGTGAAACCATGCATCAGAGAGCGAAATTACACCCCGAGAATTCAAACGGGCACAAATGAAACATACTTTCTCTCCCAGAATTGAATAGAACACAGGGCAAGGGAAGAAAAGAACTTTGAAGAGAAAAGGGAAAGAAGCGACGAGCAGCACGTGGGACGCGCGCCCCCCATCAACCAATACGTGTCTGGAGACGAGGAAGGGAAGCGGACGGGGACGGGCAAGGCAAGACTAGCGGGACAAGGCAGCGAGAACTCGCCCCTCCTCCCCAATCCATAATCCAGTCACAAAGCTTCGCTTTCAATATCTGAGTAACTGAAAAACGGAGAGTGAAACGGGGTGAGGGATGACGCCTGGATGTGAGAGGTTCGGGAAGAAGAGGAGGGGGAGCAAGCAGCGGGTGGCGGGTGCGCTAGTTCGTGACGTCAGCGAGTCGCCGCGGGCTTCCATCCCTCGAGGCGCCCCGCCTGTCTGCGAGTCGCTTCGTGTCCAGAATATCTGAGTGCTCGTGTGAAGAGTAACGAGAAGGGAAAAGTGCACTGCCGTCAGACGCCGTTCGGAATGTTCATTAAGTGGTTTCCGATGAGGAAGAGTGCTGACGAAGAAAGAAATCAGCTGTTCAATGAATGATCTCCCCCACGCCATTTGCCTAACTAGTTCCACATCATGCGGACAAATTTACAAGCGTGAAGTTCGTTAGAGACTTAAAGAGAGGGAAGAATGGGAGAGGTCGAGAAGAGGCCACTCGGCAACCGTTCCCATCAAAGGGCAATGACAATTCGCCCATGGAGACCTGGTCGCACGAGACAACAGACAAGCACACAAGGCCCACATACTCCAACAGAAAATGCAAATAGCAATTTCGAGCAAAAGAGGGAGCGTAACCCTCTATTATTCGCAGGTTCTCTTGAAAAGTATCAATGAATGACGATGGCACGTGCACCCAAGAATTGTAAGCAGAAAAGTTTGATCTGACGTGAGATTGTCGACTTTGAGAGCAGAGAGCAGAGAGAGAAGTGTGAAGGGACAATGAGAGCGAGCGGGGGATGTTTGACTCAGCGTCCTTATCAAAGATGCCTCTTCACACTACGACTAACAAACAATTGAAAGAGACGGCGAAGAGAAACGAATTCTTGTGTCTCTACGAAGTGACACATCCACAGCGGGCACAACATCGTCCTTCGTTGCGGGCATTCCAAACGGGTGAAGAAGGGGCAAGCAAGAGGACACAAGCCGTGAACTCTGAGAGATTACAAAGCCTTTCGTCCTCTCTCAGAGTTTGTGGCGGAAGAGAAGGCGCCTGAACAAACAAGGAACCCCGCGGATGTTCAGCAAAGAGGGCACGCGCTTTCTAGAACCCTTCTTACTGCTCAACAATAGAAGATCCAGGACAAAAGTATGTGCGACTTACAACTTATGCGACTTATGATAGGAAATGGACGTGTATGTAAATAAACACGAAAATGAAAACAACGAAATTTTTTTCATCAGATGCAGTACGGGAAAATGGTGCACTGGAATGCCAAATTTGTGCGGCGTTTTGGTGAGTCAGCCACTCCTTTCATAAGGGTGTGTTTTTTGAAAAAAAAACTAGAGCGAGAAGCGAGTTTATGTCGGGGATGGGTCAAGTTCACTGGGGAATCACGTCGACCACGTGGGCCTGAGGGTGAAGCTCTTCGAAGAGCTCCTTCGAGAAGAGACCCGTCGGCGCGTTGAAGGCCGCCTCGAGACGCAGCTCCAAGCTCTTCTCTGTCGTCTGACGGATCTCGCTCAGCATCACCTAACAATAAGCCTTCTCTTTCCCTTCACTCCTCACTCACCTCTACCGCCTCGTAGGGTCCGAGGGTTCCTTTGGATGGCGTCGCCTTCAGTCCGTTCGATTGCCTCGCCCGCAGACGGAACCAGAGGATTCCGGCGCTCGAGTTGTTCACCGTCAGATAGCCGGTTCGGCTGCCCGGAGTGCCCGTCAGCACCACCTGCACGAGCTTCTTCCCTCATCGTCGGCTACCATGGTCTTGCTGCCGAGACGATCTCCGGCCTCGTCTTCGAAGCCAAGCACGATGGCCTCGTCAACACGGGAAGACGGCGTCTGTTTCTTCAGTCTTCTCCCTCTTCAACACCAACCGTAATTTCGAGGGCCGTCATGGCCGAGGGCGTATGCGTCGCGTCCGTGGCGGGCAGCGGCGACTCCTCGAGGTAGATGGAGGAGCCGGGCGACGCCGTGTGCAGCTGCTCGAGGTAAGCTTCCACATCTGCCTCCACGTCCTCGCAGAAGGTCGGCGTGGGCGACCTCGACGAGACCTGCTCTCTCCTCCTTCTCTCGAAGGCCTCACAGTGACGGCCTGAGTGGCCTGGGTGAGTGGCGAAAGGAGACTGACGAGACGCCAGTCCTCGGCCACCCCGCGAAGTCCCAAGGCGTCCACGTGTCGCAAGACGATGTAGATACCGAGGGAGGAGAGGAAGAAGAACTTGAGAAGGACGAGACTCGTGGAGACGGCGACGAGGCTCTCGAGCACTTCGAAGCCTCCGAGCACGGCCCAGTATTG
>JAQIXL010001005.1:0-22001 GCA_034700245.1 Poikilolaimus oxycercus
CCGGGGGTCCAACCCCCGGCTAAGTCGCTCGGAGGTGCGAACCGACCCTCGGCTAAGTCACTTGCAGGCACCTGGGTAGGTTAATGGATGATTGGTCGTATCTGAAACGTTGATAGTTGCCTACAAAGGCTTGCCTGTGACAGTCTATCCTGAAGTCGAAGCGATTCGGATACTTAAAGTGGCACGGGAACTTTGTTCCTTTCGGTGCGATGCAATCCTCAGTGAGAGCGCACAGCAAGTGCCTGTAAGAGGGACTGAGATTTCATTCTTCTCGCCAGTTCGTCTCACGTTCACTGTTTGTCAGCACTTTGTTTGAAGAGCGATACCAAGAGAGAGCAACAACTAACCATTTGACAACCTCTGCTGAGAAGTTGGAGCGTCGAATGAAGATGCTATTTGCTTCAAGCATCATATCTCGGAGATGTGAAAAGTGCACAGGAAGATACTCCAGCATCCCTGTGAAGTCTTCAATGAAGACCTTTCCAAAGACAAACTGACTTTCATCTGTCGTCGCGTAGATTGAGTGAGTGGCGGAAGATCGCATGATGACGTCCTCAGCACGTTCATCATTTATGGCCTGGTAGAATTGACGAAGCCGAGGAACGGAACCGATGCGAACACTCGGGTCCCAGAGCCAAAAAGAGTCGCTTTCCTTCAAGGCTTCCTGAGAAGGCTGTAGAACAAGCGCTTCGATACCGCCATGACAATGGCTTTGAAGGCGTAATTTCCCAAAAAGGTTCCAATATGATCCGGAAGATTTGTGAAATCCATCTTTCGTACTTCAACATTGCACACAGCGTTCAATTCATCTACCTATACCCATCATTGTCGAAGGATGATACTTGCCTGATAATCCTTTAGTCCAACGTCGTAGAAAACAATCTTAGTGTCAGGCAACATGCTAGCCACGTTGTTGATGAAAGCGCGGGACTCATTGAAGTGGTTCTCGGAAGCGTACGTGTAAATGACAACCTGCAAGTCCTGGAGAATTCAGCTCGACTAACCTCATCCTCACTGACGTTCTTGCGTTCAACGGCGTTCCGCTGAGCAGTGAGAAGATTGTAGCGTTGCAAATAAGGTAGAAGCTGGCAGGAAAAAGGTCGCCCTTTGCCTAGATTGATGCCCTCCTTGTACATGCCGAAACACATCTGAAGCGTCTAGTTATCGAAGATATCAAAACTACTAACCACTTCGTCTCCACATTGACACTGATCCACAACACTTTGGTCTTCATCACGTTTCATACTTGACATACTCGACTTCAGAAGTAGCACAAGTGCGGCTAGCGGTATCACAAAAAGAAGCCAAGTGCGGGGGTGTCGCATAGCAGAAGACGGCAACCAAAGACAAATTCGAACGCTGACAGTCGCGAAGACCAGCTCGCGCACGTTTTGCACCCTGGGGTAATTCTCGTTGCCGAGAATGACCTACCGCCCCTCCTTGCAAGACGATCCGGAAGACGAGGGATAAAAAAGGACGCGAGAGGGTGACTATCAGTCTGCCCAGCATCTGATCATTGATCATGTGATCATCTGGATTGTCGAGCTGTCTATGGAGAACCAGAGAGTCGTCGGCAAGTAGTCGGCTTAAAACAGTGAACAACTTGTAAGGTTCTCTTGATCAATTCATCTTCAAGCTGGCTGCGGTAATGGCGTACCGCAGTCGCTCGTCTGGCTTCAAGAAATTCATGAAAGGATGCATCTTGTTGAAGAGCTGAAACCCTGTGGATGTGACCGTTAATGTCTCTCCTGACGCCGCGACGCGGAGGAAGAGGAGAAGGGAAAAAAGAACAGGAAACATTCAAACAGGAATTGCGGCTCTCGATACGCGCGAAGTGGAGTTGAAGATGTGGGGAGACGGGGGGAGACGGGGTGACTAAAAGGGACTGACTAGTAAAGTTTCCGTAAATACATGGGATGCCGAACTGATTCCGCAAGAATCGTGGAAGCGAAAGCTCTTTAGTTCGTCGTACAGCGTTGAGTCAACACCGCAGAGAAGTTCAAGGCGATGGCCGCGTCGCATGTAAAGATTTTCATTCACGCCGAGAAGTCAATAATCAATAGTCCATAATAATGCATCCGGTGGATCAGCGCTGGACATGTTCTTTCTCAGGACCTCCATTGAGTCACAATCCAATGGAAGAAAAGCATCAGCTCGTTCATCTCGATGCACGGAAAGCATCTGAAGAAGTCCGTGAACGAATTTACTCGCCAAAAGAACGGGCTTACCCCACGGAAACTGCCGCGTCTCTGCGTTTTCTTTCGAATTAGTAAGAAGTCTGGATGTTCAAGAAGGTTCGTCAGTACGAGGTTGATCGAGGATTGGTCGTATCTGAAAGCATCAAGCTCCTCAGCTGTATGGCGACAAACCGATGACAGTCGCTCTTGAAGTCGTATCGATTTGGATAAGGGAAGTTACAGTGAACTTTCGAGCCTTCAGGAGCGATACAATCCTCGGTGAGTGCACACAAGAGATGCCTAGAACAAAAGGCGGTTGTTGACACAGACTATCTACATAGTAGAATACTAACCACTTGACGACCTCTGCCGAGAAGTTGGAGCGTCGAACGAAGATAGTGTTCGCCTCGAGCATTGACTCACGAAGGAAAGAAAAGTGTAGCGGAAGGTACTCGAACATTCCTAGGGGGGCATCATTTCATGATCTTGATACAAACGTTCGTGGGTTGTGGCAAAGTTAGAGTGTGAGGCGACGGAGCGCAAGACGACGTCCTCGTATCTGTCGCTGTTGAGTGCTTGATAGAACAGGCGAAGCTTTTCAACTGAGTCAATCCTGACGCTCGTGTCCCAAAGCCAAAACGCATCGCTCTCTTTGAACGCTTCCTGCAATACTTGAAGAAGAACGAGGGACCATACTGCCATGACGATAATCTTGAAAGCGTAATTCATCAAAGAAGAGCCAATGTGTCTCGGAAGCCAGTTGAATGGAAGCTTTCTCACTTCCACATTGCAGACTCCCTTTAGTTCATCAACCTAAGAGAGTTTCTTAAAGTCTCAGAGTGATTGAACCTGTTCCTTTCTCAATCCAACGTCGTAGTAGACAATCTTCGTGTTGGGCAAGGAGATGGTCACGTTGTTGAGCATCGAACGTGACTCATTGAAATGGTTGTCCGAGGAGTACGTGTAAACAACGATCTTAACGGCATTCGTTTTGCTCGTCTAGACGCACCTTCTGCTCCTTGACGCTTTTCCGACGAATATTTCTTTGGGAATTGAGCAGTTTGTAGTGTTGCAGATAAGGAATGAGTTTACAGGAAAAGGGTCGACCTTTACCTACGGTGATGCCTTCCTTGTACTTGCCTAGACACATCTGAATCATGTGACGCTGCATGGAACCCCTCACCACTTCGTCTTCACATGGGCAAGAATCTCGAATAAAAACTTCGCTTCTCAAGTTTGCCTTCATGAAGACGCAGAGGGCAGCCAGCGGAACAATAAGAAGTAGCCACCATGGGCGAGGATTTCGCATGGCAGAGAATCCACACACTTCAACAGCAGTAGACAGACGAGTACGACGGATACGGCTAGCAGTTGATGCAGCTCAAACAATGAGAAGCAGACTCTTCTATGTGAGGAGTCCCTTCTGAGGACGTCGAATGGGCTACAACCTCTCTGAGCCAACTGACAGCGAGGAAAGTCCACCGCCTCCCCCGTCGAACCAGCGGTGACCGAAAATGACGCCGAACTCTTTCGGTGAGGGAAACATCGGACAAAGAGACGAGAGGACGTCACGTCTTCCAACTTGAAACGATCTTGTTGGATGGTTTGAACTAAATGGATCAACGGCGGTCAATTCTCTTTGACCAGTGACATCTTAGGCAAGCAACGAGTCAATCTTCATTTGTAATAGGTCGCCCCGTCTTTTGATTGTTGCCGACGTCCTTGATCGCTAAAGAGTGCCCCGCAAAGCGAGCCCCATCACGGGTGGTCGACGGAGGGTGATAGACATTTGTCTCCATCATCGTAAGAATGAGCTGCTGGAGTTCCTTTTTCTTCAAGAAGTTGTCAAACATCGTTATCGGTCTTGCCTTTAAACCTGGTCTAACTGCAACTGGCGATTTCTTGGCTTTGCATGTACGTACAAGAGTTTCCAGCCACGGTCTACATGCTCAGACATTAGAAGTCTGCGTCACAAAAGTGACACAGACGCGAGCTGGAAAGAGAGATGATTATTCCGGGGACCCATTTCATCATTTGAGATGGAATAGGGCAGCCAAATATATCCTCAAGGATTAACACGAAAGGAGGTGCCTAAGGCTACAAAAGATGCTCAAAAGATGGCATTCCTCACATATTAGATCAACGGTTGTCCTTCTGTTTTTGCTATGTCACCCACAGAATGCATAACAGCTGCTCACCTCCTTGTATTGAGTCTTGCTCATAGTCAAAGTACGCGTGTGCTTGACTTCAAATCCTCGTTCCAATCCCTGTTTATGAGCTCTAAACGTCGAGAGTGTGGCTTACAGGCGCGCAATTTGGGGTGCGCCTCCGTGAGAGAGAGAAGATTATTTGAGAGAGAAGGACCGCCCGCCCGCATGTCGCTCGTGGGAAACATTTGAGCTCTGCATTTGACTCTAGGGGCTTCAACAGTTCAGCAAATGTTATCTCAATGCCCAGGATCATGCCCCACATGAGGGTCCAATGAAATCAATTGAATTGTAACCAGTGACTAATGTATGACACTTCGAGACAAGCGGGGAACCACAACGTATGTTGTTGTACCCTGTTTGATAAACAATGAAGTGTAAAGATCTGGATGAAGAGGAGCACGACACAAATACTAGTGCTTTGAAAAGGAAAGGAGTGTATCGTCCACTATAGCTAACGAACGACATCTGGACAAACATCAACAACCACGAGAATTGCGTCGGCGTCAACGCGTGCTCGTCACCCAATGGTCCCGAGTACAAATGAAAGCAAACCAAAGACTCATAATCAGAACTTGGCAGATTGGTCTCGTCGACGTGAACTTCAACGCAACTGACGATGACAAGCTTCCCCGACACTTCAAGCTCATCGTCGAGTTTATGAATTTGAATGATCACGTCAAAGCCAAGTTGGCTGGCGACATCAAAAGTCTGATTCCAATGAGGAGTAGCGGTAGTGTAGTGTCGCGAAAGTTAGACGGCTGGTGACAAAAATTCAGCTCCCGTGTCGACATTGCGTCGACAGCGGTGCTAGTGCTCTCCTTTCTACGCGGAACAAGGTGAACTCTGAACCTGTAGCCTTCTGATCTTGGGCGGAAAAAATAGAGAAAACAACGAGTCAGCAGAAAAGGAGAAGGTGGGTGAGTTCTTTCGTATCGTATGGTGGACAGTCATTGTCAGGAGGCACCTTTCTGATTTGAGGAAGTCCCTCCACAAGCTTGTCAACTTGACGATGGAAAACCTTTTTTTGAGATTGTGAGCTAGCAGGAGTCGACAATGAGGTCGATGTCCCTTTTTGTCCCGGGGGACACCTTGTTCGAGGGCGGACGAAACCTACTTTCGTCTACGGTCAGCCCTTGAAAAGGCTCGAGACTCGCGTTGAACTTACATTCCCACCAAACTTTCTTTGCCTCCTCAACACGTTCTCATTCATTCGAGGTTTGCTTTTGTGTCTCTAGTGTACATAAGCCTTATTGCAGAGCTTTCGAATCATGAGCTTGAACATTACCTTCCCGACCAAAATTGAGAAGAACGGCGACACGTCTGGCTCCTTCAGCCTTACACTTGATCGCGTTGTGACTCGTGGAAGCAGCGGAGAGCCGCAGTCGGTCGAGCTGCGCTTGGTTCGTTTCTTGTTGTCACTCGTCTCGAATACATATCTGCCATCATTTTAGTCATGAAGATGTTCTTTCAGAGTCGCAGTGGCTCGACGACCAATGTACCCATCGTAATCTCTGTGCCCAAGCAATTGAAGTTGGATTCCGATGAGAGTTCCTCTGTTGCCGTTTACCCCAGCACGTAAGCATTTGTTTTTCCGAAAACATGCGGGGTTTTCAGAAATGCAAAGGAAAAGTTCGTCTTCAAGTTCTAAACAATGAAGAAGCCGATGCCTTCTGATACTCACCGACTAAAAGCTTATATTCTCCCAGGGTGTCTATAGGCCAAGGTTTTGTAACTTTACTACTGGGGTGGATTGCATGGAATCGACTAAGTTTGATGTTCGTGCTGTTTTGGGACCACTTGGCTGTAATAAAAGGACTCTAAATCTGATCCCGCACAAGCAGCTGTTGACTCAAAAGGTGGTGAACATAGCAGCATCAATCTGCCTGCGAAGCATTCATTGCGAGCCTGCTGCTCTTGCTTCAACTGAAATGTCTCGATAGCTCAGCGGCTATGTGGCATCAAACATCCGACGGAATTCGCAGAATCATAAAGTCCAGACAGTCACTGTGCCTGGCGGCGACGCCCGGCGCCTGCTTGTTTTTGCGCAAATCTTGATGACACTCCGTTGGGTCGTCGTCGGCCGCCTGCTGCCTCCCCCGCGCCTTCCCACGCAGCGCCCGTCACGTGTCTTGATCTCGTAGTCTGATTGTCTCTCGCCCAAATTGTCTGCTTGAGAAATAACCAGGTGGGGGGAGCCGAAGAAGCACTCACAATCGATACTGCCATTCAACAATCTCGGAGACAGTTGAACAGAAAGTTCTGAACTTTGACTGTCTGTACGATCAATGCTTCTCGCATCCTTTGGGCGGACCCCGCCAACGCCGACGTCATAAGGGAGCAGGTTGCAAAGAAAGGGAGAGGCTGCTACCGGAACTCAACGATTGCAAAAGAGGCGGCCCGTTTTTTTACAAATGATCGAAGTTTGCAACAGCAGGACGAAGTTCTTTATCGACAGGGGGTGAGGATTCTTCCGTGAATGTATTTGGCAACGTTTGAGACTCTAATTCTACCACTTCACTCTGGCTTCGAACAACTTTCGAACGTAACGCTCAAAGCACAAATCGCTACCGATGTTGAACGCATAGAGGCGCATATGCTGAGTCATCTCTTGTGCTTTGGGCTGCGCCTGCCGTGTCCCAGCTTGAAGAACAATTCACTGACACTCCTTTATCAGTTGTCGAATCCATGCGGAGAACCACAATTTCTGAGTCGTGTTTGGTTCGTGAATCTGTAAAGGTTTAGCAGCAACGGTTCAATGAAACCTCCACGTTCAAGTTGCAAATCGTGATGCCGCTTTTCTCCAGCAAACCACCTTTGAGGAATAAGGGTAACAGTTCATATTGGAATAAGGGTAACAGTTCATGCCTCCAACGTCCATAAGAAGATTGTCAATTAGCTGTTAGATGAATAAGTCACAGAATGAGCGGAAAACCGTTCGTTTGACGAAGTTTGTGAGAAAAGAGGCAATGTCGACGTGCAAGAGAGGCCGAGGCACGTAATGTCCGGTGGCTGACAAGGAAATTATTCATCAAAATGCATTCCTCACCGTTCATGATAGAAGTATTCGAGATGGTCGTCTTCGCACCCACAGCCACATTGAAGAAAGTACCGACGCGCGCAAAGAGATCCGCTTTTCCTAGCTGAAGCGTGGCTCTTATGAGAGAACTCACGTTGATAGAATCGGCGCTGAAGAACCTGCAGCTCGAAGGCAAGGTGGACTTCATCTTGTCCTCGGTTGCCACGTGCAAACCGACTCCGAGGGTTACAATCGCGCAATCTTTGCTGAAAGCAATGAAACAACTTTATAACAGTGCTCGACGCACGTCTTGACGTTCATCTGAAGATGAAACTTGGTCTTGTCGTTGTTTGAAACGCCTTTCACACTTCGACTCAGGGGCTAAAAGATGCAATGGCGTTTGCTAGTGAACATACCTTAAGAGAAGCGGTTTTTCTCTTGCAGGCTTCTGCAATGCGATGAAACTTGTTCCAAGTCTAGAGCGTTGAAGTAAGCATTTGACCCACTTGTTCGGAGTTTTTCAGCTGAAGAAGCCGTTCATAGCATGTTGAAAGCTCATTCACAGCTTGAAAAGACCTCAGACGTGCCTGAGATATCTGATTTGGGGACATCGATAAAACTTTTTCGCAACTTACCACTGGTTGTCGCAACAGCGACGCTAGCGACGGAAGCGATGAGGAGTTCTTGATTGTAGCAAGGCTTCCGTTGAATCGCACGGAAGTTTCCTCATGACTGACTAGAGAGAAAGCACATAACAGTTAGACATCCGCCAAGAAAACCGATCAGTGTCTCCTTTGCGAGATTCATGGAAATACTCTTGTTTCTCGACTGATCGACCCTTTTGTATGATCTGTGAAGCCGTGAAACGTCGAATGCGCAAGGCCATCTAGGTCGCCGGCGGTGCATGAAAGGATGCAAAACGCACGCCTGCGGTGTTGAAGACTTTGTCGAAGACGGCCATTCATCTGTCTGCGGTCAGGCCTTTGAGCCGTGTGTCAGCGTAGTACGAGGGGATCCCTTTTTTCTTCCCATCAGCAGACACATTTTGCGACGAACGTGAATGTTTATATTTATCGGCGTATTATTTCCAAGATGAGCAGTGAAGACAATTGTGCCAAAGCGTGAAACTAGACTAACATGAGATCCTTTAAAGACTCTTCCACAACTCTTCCTGCAAAGATTACTATCTTTAGGGACTCAAGACACACCTGGGAGAATGCTCAGCGGAGTCCAAGACCGGGGGAAGTAGTCTTCATAACCTCGTTGCTGTTCCTGCAGCTGAAATTCGCGTTCGTTGGCTGGCAACCCGGTCATGTTCTTGTAATATCGACCTAAAGAGTGTGTGTGCTTACAATTAGCACAAGACAGACCATTGTAGTAGACCCGCTGGCCCTTGGAAGCATAAGCCAACCACCAGCCATAAGTTGAGAAACTGGCAGAAAGGAGAACAGTGTCACAGAAAAGATAAGAAAAGACGAGATCTGTGTGTTGAGGCCAGTAGTTGGGCGGCCACCAGTGAGACGAGTTTGTAATGCTGACTGGCGAGGGAGAGCGTTGTTTCATGGCCTGAAGACTTCTCGTTGATAAGTAGACTGTCAGCAGCCTACCCGACTCGTTCGCATCGCCCACTCCCAGTCATCGCTGATGAGAACGATTCCCGTGTTGTTGAGGCCATATTGGGCAGCAGCTGAAAGAATAGAATGGCTAGAGGAAAAGTTACTTTTGTTTGCGATGTAGAAAGCAGCCTCGGTGGCGTAGTCTTCAGTGCTGTGCTGAAAGACAATGTCGACGAAGTCTACGCGCCTCGCATGAACGCATATTCTGAAGAAAATAAAGCAAACGGGAGAGGAACAGACCTGTATTTAGCTGCTGGAAGCACTTCCGGGATCGAATATTTCTGCTTCACATGAGAAATGAAACTCTCCCGAGGACGTAGACGCTGCCGAGCCGTCGGATCTTTGAGGTTGTCAAAATATTTGTAGCTCTGTGCAATGCCGAACTCGCGAAAGAAGAGCAAACCTGGGAGAAGTTGAAGCGCAGACCAAAGAGCGGCTCGTTCTTGTAGTCGCTGAATTTTTCTCTGTCGAATTCGTAACGGCAACAGTAGGTTGCCAACTTCATCCAGACGATATTGGGATGGTGAGAACGCAACTGGCAATATAAGAGAGTAGATGACAGCTGCAGCATACCGTGCTATTAGCGACCCAGCGCATGCCGGTCAAAAGGTCCGGAAAGTAGCTCTTGAAACGCCCAAGTTGGTATGAGACCGTGTCCAGCGTGTGAAAGGATTCAGTCTCGATCAATAACACCCTGGAAATGTCGATTTTCGAAGCAAACATTACCGGTTCAACGATTGTGCCACCCCGAGAGCACTCATGATCTCGAAGAAGGCGTTTCCTAACCGACCGGCGGCTGTGTTCCCCAGGTAGACGAGGAGGTACTTCTCTGTGGGTTGAAGTTGTCGGACTATTCTCGGAAAACTGAAAGAAACACTTAGAAAAATCTCTTGACTCACAAGTAGTCATCAACATTGACGCCAAAGAGTGCCACAACGGCCAGCGCGCAGCACAACACGACCAAGATACTTTGTCGATCGGCATTTTGGAAGTCGTCCTCGTCGGGAAGCGGCAGAAGAAGGCGCTTCTCCATCATGAATCGAGGGGATTCAGCAAAGAATCAGACAAGGAAGGCGAGCTGGGAATGTTCCGAAGAGAAGAAAGAGACGTCAGTCGGGAGGGAAGCGCGCAGAAGTAACAACCGGCGGGACAGATTACGATCTCGGTCGTTCTGCCCTCAATCTGCCACGCCGTGTGTCGGACACGTCCGCCTCTCCCTCGCCCTCCTCGCCCTCAGGCACTAAACGCCCCTTGAAGCCCTCAAGCTAAACTCTCAGACATTGTGCAGCAGAAGCAGTTCCGACTCTTCAGAGATGCTGACATCGCGGCGAATTTTGTCGTTCTACTCGACGAAGATCCTCAAGATAATAGTTGTGTTTGCTTGCCTATCAGTACTTCTCTACTATCCTCTCAAATGGCGGCAGGAAGTCAATAGACTGGAGGTAGCGATCCAGGCTTAAAGCTATTGTATCATCGTTCTAGCCGATCATTCCAACACGAGCGGACGCAGCCAAAGCGCTGAACTTGTTTTCAACGTGCATTCATCGCAACTTCTACGACGGTCCAATGCCGAAGGGCAAAAAGGTTTTTCAACATTAATTTCAATCAGGCGATTCAGGTGTTTGCTCGATTTCACGATTCTGTTCAGCTTTGTCGAGACACCGTCAGCGAAATCAGTGTAAGTGTTGTTTTCCAAGACATTTGTGTTGTTCAGGAGATTGCTAACAACTTGCTCAGCTTTGCTAACGTCAACGATGTGAAGTACGGATTGCCGATGGACGAGAAGGTCGGCTTTACTGAGATTCTTTTAACGTTTAGAGAAGTCCAGATTGGTCGACAGCTTGAACAAGGCGAATGCACAGTCATCACGCTTGGCGTTGGCCGCGACATCGATGCGGAGTTGAGGATGCGGGAGCAGTTGAAGCCTGCATGCAGTTTCTTCGGTGCCGATCCCGTCTACGTAAGACTTTCCACTTCCCAGCCAACCTGCCTAGGAGATCAACGCGGAGCTCTATCAGAAAATCGGACGGTTCTACCACATCGCTGTCGGAGCACATACCAAGAGCTCGAGGGCTTACATCTACAACGGTTGGTGACTTCTTTTGCCTCTAACGCTCAAGGTGTTTCTTATCCTGACAGCACACTTCATGGCAAAATCTCAAGATTGCTCTTTGGGCCAGGTTATTACTACCAGAATCAGGAGATGATACATCTGGATCTTGCGTCCTTTGCTAACCTCATCATCAATCGCACCGTAGACTTTAGCTAATTGTAAGCTTTCAACAGCTTCAGATCATTGATAACCTGATCATGGATGCTGAAGGAGCTGAGTATGAGCTTCTTCCCACCTTTCATCAGTTTGGCGAAATGGACAAGCGCAACGTGGTAATTTGTCTTCTCAACGTTGAAGTAAGTTTGACGCATTTGTTACTCAACTTCACCAAGGTTCACGATAACAACAATCTCGGTACAAAGGATGTCCCTCGAGTTCTTCGACCGTTTCTGGAAGGTCGCCGTTGGGCCATTCTGCAGACAAGCGTAGGCTTTACTCTCTAAAATGAAGCTTCTTTCAGAGAGAGCTCAACTTTCTCCAATTCTTCGCTGTCAACTTCGAAAATGACATTTGCTATGAGCGCTATATTCGACAGTTCTTCGAGATCTAAGATTTTACTTCAACTAGGAATAAACGAATCATGACAAGAGTTATCGTGGACAGGCGATTCCGTTGAGAGGCTTCTTGTCAACCTCCCAGGCAGCGTCTCGCCAGAATTGCAGAAACCGATTGTCCATTCGATTGAAAGCTCTGCAAATTCCATTGAAAAGCATAGCGTTGGACGCACGTTCTGTTCGAGGTTTGAGGCCCTTCGACTAAGCTGGCAGTGATAGAGTTGACGGTGATTTGATCGTATCTGAATCAAAGTTTAAACGCTCTTCATTAACTATCACTAGGGGTCACCTGTGGCATCCAGAGTAGCGTCGAATGGGATTCTCAATCAGACCATGGCAGACTCCCTGGGCCCCAGTTGGATTCAGACACTCGGGCTCCAGTGAACAAAGAACGTACCTAAACTAAGCTACAATACAAAAGACGGCAAAGACGGACCACTTGACGAAATCTCTTGAGAAGTTTGAACGTCGCACAAAGATTGTCCCATCACCAAATTGGATCGAGAAATACTTCGATGGTTCCATTGGAAGCCATTGAAAGAAGGCTGCGGGAAGTTTACAAGCTGAAAGCTAGCTTACTTGGATGAGTGACCGCGAAGTTTGAATGAAAAGTGTGCTCACGAACAACCACATCTTCATAGTGACCAGCAACGACGTCCTGAATCTCTTTTCCAAAGCCAAGCTCAACCTTGTAGAAGCCGGCATGTGAGGCGTTGAACTTGACACTGCTATCGATGAACCAGAACGTCTTGAACTCGTTGAACACCTCCTGTTCTTAATCTTCCCATTTTGTGGATTCAAACGTACCGCAAGCGCAATTCCCTTGAAGCGATATTCTCCGAGTCGACGGATGTTCGGAGGATACTTGTCGAAGGGAATCTTTCGGATAACCAGGTTGCACACGCTTCGCAGCTCGGCTTCCTTTGCATTGCTTCAATTGTCTGATAAGTAAAGTTCTTACCTCTTCTTTCGAAACACCGACATCCACAAAGACAATGGTGTTGTTGATTTGCTTGCGCATTTCTCGGATGGAATAACGGACTTCCGTGAAATGATTCGAACTGCCGACCATGGCAAAGACAACCTACGTGGTGGATTGTTATCGGCAACCTTGCTTACCTCATTCGGATCAATGCCCTCCCTTTCATAATTGAAGTCCTCGGTCACTTTGAGTTGATTCAAATACTTCTTCCAGGCACAATTAAAACGTCTGCCGCGCCTCACAACTTGACCGTTGACGTAGAGTGGAAAGCACATCTGATGTGTAGCTGATTGTGTGATCGTGAGCATACCTCTTCTCCGCCGCAAAAACATTCGGACGATGGAGGAAAATCTGAAGCGTTCTTCATCGCCTTCAAGAGTATCGGCTGCTGAAGGGAGGTGTCGTAATAAGTGATGCAGATACAGGCGAGAAGACTGCTCGTCGCCAAAAACGTGATGAACACTCGCTTATCAGTCGGGCGCTTCATCACGTCGAAGAATAGACAGTGAAAGCCTAATGGCTGCAACAGTGAATAGGGAAGGGTCAATATGCTGGGAATATTTTGCAGCCTTCACCCCCAACGAGAGAGAGACATTTCAGATCTGAAGCGAGATATTGCGCGGGAATTAGGAAAAGTGCAAACGTGTTTGACTCGCTTCATCAGGCATTTGATGAGCAGTGTTTGCTGATTGTGAATATTTGTGTCGGTATCAGAGCAGTGTAATATTCATGAAGATCTGGCTTTCACAATAGTCACGAAGTCTGTAGTAGTGTCTTGTGCTAAAGTCTAGAAATTCTCATCGTTTATTCCCAGTTCAGTTTTAACAATTACAGAGATTCTTTTGGAAAGTGACTTTGCTCGCCAGTTTAGTAACCTTCGACAATTTCACCTGAAATGCTTCATCTTTACAACTTATTTGCCAAACCCGGAAGAATGGTCAGCGCTGTCCAGCTCTTCGGAAAGAAATCTTCGATGTTTCGTTCTGATTTCTGAAATTTGATCTCCGCGAAACTGGCAGGAACGTCGCTGATGTTTTTGTAGATGTTCCCTGAAACGTTCTTTTATCTTTTGATTGCTAACCATTGTAATAGATCTGTTGCCCCTTCGCCGCGTAGGCCAACCACCAGCCGTAGGTGGAGAGACTCGCCGAGAGTAACACCATGTCGCAGAAAGTGTGAGCAAAGGCAATGTCTGTGTGCTGAGGCCAATAGTTCGGCGGCCACCAGTGTGACGAATTCGTAAAGCCGACACGGTACGGAGTGCGCTGGTTCATCCCCTGAAGGCTCTTCTTTCAAGCAAGGCTTCCTCTTACCCGACTGACCCGTAGAGCCCACTCCCAGTCGTCGCTGATCAAGACAATGCCGATCTGGCTGATGCCAAGCTCTTCCGACGCTGCAAGCTTAAGCTGAGAAAACGAAACGTACTTTTGTTGGCGAGGTATAGCGCCGCTTCAGCAGCATAGTCTTCGGTGCTGTGCTGGAAGACGAGATCTACGAAGTCTCTCCGACGAGCATGGACGCATATCCTTTGAATGTGAAACGTTTGACTTTCCAAAGAACCTGTGGCTTGCAGGTGAAAGGACGTCGGGTATTGCGTATGCCTCCTTCAGATGAGTGATGAAGCTGTCATGCGGTTGAAGCCTCTCTCGGCCAGATGGGTTTCGAAGATTCTCGAAGTATTTATAGCTCTGCAACAGGGAATTTGCTCTTGTCCCTAAGCTTTATTTGATAAAACCTGTGAATGCCGAATACGAAGACCAAAGACAGATTCGTGTTCGAACTTTTTCAGTTTCTTTATCCCTTCGTAACGACAACAGTGCTCGGCCAACTTTGTTGATTTCATGTTTGGGTGAGTTGACCTCAACTTCAACTTTCAGCTACGAAAACTCCTAATGAACAAACCGTGCTTGAAGAGATCCATCGCATACCGGTCAGAAGGTTTGGGAAGAGTCTTCGGAAGTTTAGCAGCTGACGGCTTGTTTCATCCAGAACGTGAAGAGATTCCACCTCTACTAGCACCACACTGTTTGCCTCGGTGTAATCAGCAGTTGAATGAAACACACCGATTCAACGATTGAGCCACTCCAAAAGCGGTCATTATCTCGAAGAAGGCGTTGCCAAGTCGACCCGATGAGACATGAGTAAAATTAACAAGGAGATACTTCTCTGTTTCACTCAGTCTATGGATAACTGAGGGAAAACTGAAACCAATTGGTGATTGGTCGGCCCGACTCTTACAAATGCTCATTCACTGAAACACTGAAGAGGACGACAGTGGCAATGGTGCAGAAGAGAGCAGCGGAGGTGAGGTGAAGATCAAGAGCAGCTCTGGCATCAGCGTCGGAGCCTTGCAGTAGGCTATATCTCGTCATTGGAAGGTCTAGAAAAATCAATACAGCACTCGTCAACAAAAGCAAGATACTCGCGACAAAACGGATGTGGAAGTCATCGACGGAGAAGCGAGGTCTCGTCGACGAAACTCGTACTTTATCTCTCGGACGTCTGCAGTCGGCTTCCAAAAAGGATGTTGAGAGAACCTTGAGGGATTCACGTTTCTTGTTCCTTTTCCTTTCTTCATCGAGTAGTGAGTGAAAGTGGAGAGCTCATTTTCTTGATCCCGCGCTAGATAACCCGCGCTTCTCGCAGTATTGACCTTCCAGCTTGCTTCTGGTTGCTATTGTTGTTATTCAACAATCTCTTGTTCAGATGAAAACCAGACGATTGATCATTTGGGCTATTCGACGGTACGGCAAGGTAGTTATGGTCGTCAGTATCGTTCTTGGGCTTCTCTGTGTCCTTGTTGTTCCACGGAGCAGGAGAAGATCGTATGCAGACTTGGTTTGTTCTGACTTTGAGGACTCAGTAAGCCGGAGAGTTTAGCCATTCAACCGCTCCTACGAAGCCAACTCAGCACTGCGAAACCTCAACTTATGTCTTGATGAGAACATCTTCGCCGAAGGGCCTGAGAGGGTGCGCCATTCACTCGTCGTGACTGAAGGTATTTAGGCATGGGAGCGATTTCACGAGTCTGTCCAGCACTGCCAGCAAACAACGCCTCATGTCCAGCGAATCGTCAACAGCTTGATGGCCTTCGAGAACGAGGACGAGACCAAGTACTCGTTGCCAATCAACGCCAATGTGAGTCCCACAATTCTTTCGATTTCTATCTATGTAGGTTGCTCGAGAACTTCAAAAGGGTGATTGTACTATTATTTCGCTTGGCGTCGGTCTCGACATCAGCTCAGAGTTAAAGATGAGAGAAAAGCTTCCGCAAGCATGCGAATTCTTTGGAGCTGATCCCATGAGCGTAAGAAGTCTTCGTCTCGCACAAGTTTCAGGAAATCAATCAAGAACTGTACGAAAGAATTGGAAAATTCTACGAGGCCGCGGTGGGGGCTGAGGCTGGAGTTTCAGAGGCCCGCATAATAGAGAGTACGTTTGCGTTGTCCAATACCTGTTCTCTCTGTTTGCCACAGAAATTGCTCGTCCGAACCGATCCTTTGGTGACCGCCTACGAAATGCCGTCTACGGATCCACTTACTTCGACTACAGAGACAGAACGATCTCACATCTCGATCTGCCGACCTTTCTCACTCAACGAGTTAACAGAACTGTAGGCGTTCCTCGGTTTGTCAAGTTTTCAGTTCATCGACGTGATGCTCATGGACACAGAAGGAGCGGAGTACGGCATTATGCCGATGCTCTTGCGAGATGGGGAACTCGACAAACGGGGAATCACCATCTGCTTGCTGAACATGGAGGTGTGATTCTTTTGACCGGACAACAAGGTTCAGATGCATCACCAAAAGAAAGAGCGCTTCCCCGCCTGGCTGAAGATATTCCTCGACGAGCGCCAGTGGGCCATTCTTCACAGCTCGGTTTGATTAATGATGGTCAAGACGCTTTCAGACAATGCTTGGACATCTACGGATGTTTGCTGTAAACTTTGGAAACAAGCTATGCTATGCTCGTTACGTACAGCAGTTCTTCGACGCGTCTAGAAAGTGAAACCCCGTCTGTGCTCTCTAGTCATTAATGCTGTTCAAAGTCTAGCGCTAAAGAGCTTTATTGAAACAGTTCTATATTTCGGTTGTGAATACAGACACAAACTTTCTCTCCATCGTGGAATGGAACACTGGGAAGGCAGTAGCCAGGCCAGCCACGATAGGCACGAGAGTGATCATGAAGTCATGCGCTAGTTCCAGCCAAATGATGGAGTCCTGAAGCGCATTTGAACGTCGCTGTCATTTCTTACATTTAACGAAGTGTCACGTACGGAGTCTACCGTTGTTGTTCCTAAGTTGGCGAGCACCGCAACGTAGAGAACAAACATCAAAACAGAATCTGTCACTAGTGAAACATACCAAGACATTGATAAGCCGGTAGACAAGCGCCGCCAAGAAGGGCAGCAGCAAGGACCACGCGTTGGTCAAAAGACTGAACAACGCCAGCGTTGATGAGTACAGCAGCAGCATGTGTTTGACACAGTCAGAAATCTATCGCTCGTAACGTATTCAAACTCTCACGTTTTCGGCATTCCGAAACTTCCAAAGATCATCTACAATGAAGAACAGTAGAATGAAGACTAGCGTGCCCTTGACAGATCCGTTTGTTTCCCACGAGAACTTCTTGCCAGGTAGGACACGGGCCACCACTTCGATCATCGATACTTCGCCCGTCTTCTAGAAGCATTTTGTCAGTGAAAAGATCAACTATCCCCAACCTGGCCTCGAACAGCCTCCAGCGACATCATCTTCTTTCCAACTTTTCTTTCTTTCCCCTTCTTCTCCACAAGTCAAGAAAATGTAACAACCGGATTTCAAGTTCTTCTCTCAATGGAACAAGTAATTCGAGACGAGAACAGGAACATGGAGACAATGACCAAAGCGGTTCCCAACACGAAAGCGACCGACGGCGTGAAGTCAAAAAGGAGAACCGAGCCGATCGCCGCAAGGATAATCGCCGAAGCGTGAGCGAAATTCTGAGATGCGTAAAATTCGGCTTTATGAGGGAGAGGGAGGAACCTTGGATATGTTGTCGGCGTACTTGATACAGATGGCGGCCGAGAGACCTCCAATCCCGTTCCAGAACACCAACAACCAGACGAAGGAGTCGAAGCCGTGGAAGAGCCCTTCAGAAGCGAGAAACGGGCCGTCCTAGTCAAGGCTTGTTGTTTGGAATCCATCAACACACCTCGGCATAGGCAGAAAGAAGCGATGACGGAACGGCAAAGGCGGCCATTTGGATGTTCCGCGTCCAGACAGAGACAGGCGCGCTGCCCTTAAAGATCCGCTCCAAGTAAATACCCGAATAGCCTGAGATAAGCGAGGCTGCGGCTGTTGAAACGATTCCTGAGACATTATAATGGAGTTCCATCAAACCTATCATTGGTCGTTGAGGTCCGAACGGCGAATAGGACTCGACTTGTGGTTGAAACTGAACCATGCACACGCCGAAGAAGAGCAAAAGCAATGAGAACCACTGCCATCTGGTAAGAATTCGATCCAACATGAGAACGGCAAAGACGGCAGTAGTGAAGATTTTGAGTTGAAGACCAATCTGAAGGAAAACTTAGGTGTTTTCAAGCAACTCACCATGAATCTTGCTGCATCCAAGTGGGAAGCAGCAATGTAATGAAGGTTATTGTGAATGATGTACAAAACAGTTGGGATTCCCAGTTTAAGTGTTTCGGTTGGTTGATGAATGATATGTGATAGGGCTGAAACGAACCTGAAATGAACTTCAGTAAAGCATTTCGGACTTCACCTCTGAGGTTTCACTTCTTGAATGAAAAGCATGACTAAGCAAATGACTAGCTTGATGACTTCTGTGACGAAGACCGCCACTGTTCGGATGTACATCTTCTCGACGACTCGAGTGCGAGAGTGCCTGAAGGAGCTATCGTTAAGCCTAAAAGAGGACAAACCGAATAAGCAGTGTGTACGCAGCTGTATGAAATGAGACCCATAGCAATATCGGCAACTTCCGCGCTCCAGAAACCTTTGATGATCTCTCGACTGTGATTGCTGATAGCTAAACAAATAGAACTGCTCGAGCTTCTTACCTTGTAAGGCCTGTGAGGGATCTCTAGCAGCAAGGACGCCTGCGTCGTTTCGATCGAGTATTCATCTTTCATAGCAAGAAGGCCAATCCCACAAACAATTGGAGCTCTGCAAATCTAGAGCGAAGCCAAGTCTTTGAATCCTAAGCAAATCTCTCACATTGGCCTTGCACTGCTGGAAGCTAGAAAACGGGTTGGTTCGAAGCCAGCCAGGGCCGAGAACGACGGATATCCACGTAAAGAGCGGGTGACGCGTGGAATCGAGAGAAGTAGGTTGAGAGAGAGGAGAGACCCGCGCCCGTCGTGTTGCCACGACTTGAGACGCGTCATTCCTTCGACTTCTTCTTACCTCATCTCCTCAGTTTGACAACTGTTAGCAATGTTGGAAACGGCTGCTGAATGCTTCCATCTCCTTTCTTCGACCATTCTCTTATGGAGAATGTGGAGGAGCAAATCTTGTCACGGAGTTTCACTTCGAACTCAACTTCTCTTGCTTCTCTCCCTGTTGTCGAAGCATTCGGTCATCTTTTGGGTGACGGTGTCCAATTTTGACACCGTCTTGAGGGTATGTTTTACGTTTTCAACAATGTGTGTAGGTATCGTTGTGCGCAATAACGGCTGTGACTGCGTTTGCCATCGTTTGGACTTACAAAGCTTCTTATCAAAGCAACTATGACACGTTTCGGGTGGAGATTCTGTTGTTGCCAGTTGGAGTTCTGACCTTCCTAGTGAATCACGACAGCAGTACTCTCGAGCTTATGTGGACATTCAGGCAAGTCTTCTCGATTCGGTGCGAAAGCACCTTTCAGTGTCTACTTGGAGGCGGTGGCCATACTTCCACAGCTCTTCATGCTCAAGAACTCAGGAAGCGCTAAGGTCATCACGCCTGGATACATCTTCGCTCTGGCCGCTTACAACTTCTTCTGCATTTGGAACTGGATCCACCGGCAAGCTTATGCATAACATGACGATGTGCTCTTTAGATGGAGAGAAGAAGACTTCCTCGATTCGATCGACACAATCGCTGGCTCATTGCGAACCGCGCTTCTTGCCGACTTTGCCGTCCTTTACTACACAAGATAAAAGCTTTCATCGTTTATTTTGCGTTTGTTTTGTTTCGTCGGAAGCGAGACCCTAGTAGAGAAAGAAATTCACATTGTATTCAAGTTCAAGATGAAACTCAAACAAAAAACTGTTCCACGTAGCGTTCTCGACAGATCAGGCTTCCAAAGTTGACTGCAAACACGTGAAGATCGCTGGACACTTTCTGAAACAAAGATGCATATGTGTTTCGCTTCAAGCACATACATCACACTGCATGATGGCCCATTGCTGTTCAGCCAGAATCTTCTTGAGCCAGTCATAAAAGTAGTCCTCTTGCTTCATGTAACGAATCTGAAGAAAAGTGTTAAGATTCAAACAATGGCAAACTTGAAGGTTGAGTAGACAGATGTTGATATCAAACCCACGGCGAATCGTTTTCAGGAAAAATTGCAATGCTTCATACTCCCCTCCGTTTTGATCAAGCATCAGGTTGTCGATCAACTGCAAGGAAGGTCTGATGAGTGGAAACTTGAAGCCTACCGTTCTGTTGATGATGCTTGAGGCGAAGGTTGGCATGTCAATCCGTATCAGTTGTCGTTGCTCAAATTCAACCCGTCTCTCCGGTGTTCCAAGGACTGCCTCGATGATCCATCGGTGAATCGGATGATCGGTTGTGGCTGCAAGAAATGCATCCAAAAGCTTTTCTCACCTCGCTCGATGTACTTTTCAGCGCTTGCCGTTCGATTGCCAACGGTCAGGTGGTAGAACTTGCCCACTTTGTTGAACAGCTCAACGTTCTCGGCCTGAAGGTGACAATTAAAGCTAAAACGACTCACGTCCTCTGAATCCGCACCGAAGAAGTCGCAGGCTATAGGTAGCGTCTGTTGCATAGCGTATTCGGCATCGATGTTCTTGTTGATTCCCAGGGAAACAAACGTGCATTCTCCTGGCTGAGAAGTCAGCAGCAACTGAAATGAGAACACTTGTTAATTTCTTGGCTGTGAAGCTTACATGAGGATTGACGTTGAGAGAATACTTCTTGTACAGCTTACTCTTATAATGTTGCATGTTGGTCAATAACAACTAAAGGGTCTATCTTGGAGTTGCTGAGAACCTACATGCATGGAGCGTGTGACGAGCCCGCAGTGTCGAACCGCTGCATGAAGACGCTGCCATTCCTAGAAGCTCTTTACTTGAAGAAGACTTACTGGTGAAGGACCGTTGAAGAGTTGCTCCTCAAGACACTTGTTGTATTCAATCAAAGAAGAACGCCATAGATGAATTGGCTCTTTCTCTTCTTTCCATCCTTTGAGACGAGCCAGAAACACAATTCCTAGCGCGATGAAGATTGCAACGAGTGCAGGCTTATAGCGCATAGCATTCAAGATTTCTCCCACGCTATCCGACTCCAGAACATAGAAACCGGGATATTAGAGGCATTGCTTGGTGTTTGAAACGTAGACCCCTGGCGTGGCCGCGATAAGATCTCGATGGCGGCCGCCCTGAGGGGGGCTCCTCGGTTCTCATTGCTCGTTCTCCTTCTTCCACCACAGCGCTTTCTCCACGTCGAATGGCCCTCGGCGACCCGAATGCGCAGGAGAAGAAACTCACACGGAAACATCCACGTTGTTAGGGGACAAAACGTTTTGCCGAGCTTCTTGCAGATCATTCAAGAGTTTTGAGATTGGTGAATTCAAAGACAAGAGGAAACGTATGAGTATTCGATACCAACTAAATGCATTCTGACTACAGCTAAACAAGCGTTATGAAGAAGTGCGGCTATAGAAGTGATGCGCAACTTATTGTAACAGCAAGCTTTTGAAGAACATTGAAAAGCAAGGCATAAACGCTGGAATGCCTTATTTGTTGCAGCAGACACAAGCAATAAACTCGAAGTCGCCAGCTCTGTCCCGCACGCAGTGATACGGACCACGAGGTTGGATTGGTTGAAACACACTTCGACGATGTTTGCAAGTGCAGCGCTTCTCGCAGTCTGAAGAACGGAATCAAGTCGCGAACTTCAGACCAGTGAAGCTGAGAAAAGCGGCCTCGTCAGGGCTTGGCTGGCATGTCGAATCGGAGGTCAAAAGCAGCTAAGCATCAATGCTTGTAAGGGATGCGACACTAAACCTCAAAGGACAATGACGATGATGACTGTGACATGAGAATAACAAAAACAGATAGAGGAAGCTGCATGGCTTTGTACGAGGCTGCTTCTGCTTTGAAGA
>JAQIXL010001006.1:0-21989 GCA_034700245.1 Poikilolaimus oxycercus
GCTACGGTGGCAGGGGATCGTCGTGGGTGCTCGGCGCCTTCTTCGAATCCGCCTTCACGTCCCTCTTGGTCCTCACATGAACGTTATAGACGCTTCACACAAGGTTTTTTGAAATAGCGATTTCAAGTGCTAATTGTAAGCACAATTGTTTGAAGCACAAGTGTGAATGTTTTTCTTTCTCCTCCATTTCATTCAGTGTGAAGTCCAACGCTCCCGTGTTTCCTACAGAATTGCCTATGAGCATCCAGTCCTTACCCGTCGATCTTCTCCTCCACGCCTTCTCATCCCTTTCTGCTAGCGATGTTGAACGGTGTAAGGGAGTATGTCATCGCTTTTTCTACGTCGTCAGTCAAAACCGCGGCCGTCTGCGAAAATTCGAGCATGTTGATGTTTCGATCACATTCGGCGACGTAAAGATCAGCTTCCTGGATGAAGATGGAAAACGTCGACGAACAAAGACTTTATGAGTTCTTCAAGAGCAACCAAAAGACTGACTTTAGGGGTTCTTCAAGAGCAACCAGTGTGCGGAGGTTTTTCGATGCGGCGGCTATACAGCCACTATGTCCGCTTTCCGGTTTTTAAGGTTCACATCTGTCGCAGCATCGTTTCGACCTCTACTAAACGTCCAAGAGAGTTAGAAGACATTCGTTGGTGGTGCTAAATACTTTAGAGTTAAAGTGCAAATGATATTTTGTTGCCTTCACGTATTTCTTGATTGTTGTCTTTTTGATTGTTAATCTTCTCTGAAGTCAAGAATTGCAGATGAGTATCCAATCTTTACCCGTCGATCTTCTCCTCCGCGTTTTCTCGTCTCTTTCAGCTATCGACGTTGACAGGTGCAAGCAAATTTGTTATCGCTTTTTCTACGTTGTCAACCAAAACCGAGGCCGTTTGCAAAAATTCAAGCACCTTGGAGTTTCGATAAACTTGGGCGAAGTAAGGATCTGCTTCTTGCAAGAAGATAAAAAACGAACAAATGCTTTTAAAGAGAAACCAACGGTAATGGACATTGGTGATGGGATCTGGCGCTTCGAGAAGAAAGAAGAAACGACGATTCAATCGAAAGAAGATTTTCGATCTTGCAAACGTGTTCTGTCTTTCCAAAATCTGCGGCTGAAAAGCATTTTGAACCGTCCCCAGCTAATCCGCACAGTCGTCCACCAGCTGAAAGACCGATTTTCCTTTACTTATCTCTACGTGGACTGTTTTCTCGCGCCTGAGGCGGAAAGCTTTTTTCAGCCCAGTGGACCAATTTGCCTAGCCCTCAAATTTCTCCCAAGCATTATGAGCCTTTATCTCGGAGCAAATCCTTACACTATCAACAATGCAGTGCTCGCCGAGTTTTTGAAAACCGAGGTCGTTGGACGCTTGAAGAGCCTGTACGTCAAAGGATCCCTTGAAGAAATTCCTTTTCGGGATGAAGACTTGCTGGCTACAAATTGGGAAGATGTCAAAATGCAAGTTACTCCTAATAAAATCACGATAGGCGGTATACGAAGACTTCTCGATGAGTGGCGCATTGGAAAGCGAAGCCTTGTGAGGATTGCGATACCTCTCTTGAAGGCGAATACAATCGGCAATGAAACCGAGTTCCTGCAACAACTTCATGATTGTGAAGAGTGCGACATGGACGAACATTGTATCGTAAATTCTCGAGGCGAGTTTCTTTTTCTTGAACTTGTCAATTGCCAATATCGACTAATGTGGTATCTCACCGTTCGTGCGCATTAGTTCAACAAAGTGCTTTTTCAATGTTTTCTGAAACAAAATAAGCCACTTTTAGAGTATGCAATTGTATAGGTTGTCGTTTACATTGCAGCTGCCCATATTCACCAAACCCGAAGTATTCACTGACCAGCCGTGCCCCCGCCTCCGGCGGGGTCCCGGCTGGCTGGGGGGCTTCGCCCCCCAGCCCCCCTCTCCTAGAACAAAAGGACAGTGTCCGCCTCCGGCGGACACCCCTTCAATTCCCTCTGGGATGCTCTCCTCCTACAGCAACTCTCAACCGCCTCTTCTCCATCCCCAATCGACAACTTGAGCTGCATAAAATACTGCCTGGCCCCTCTCCTCTCCACGACACTGCAGCTATATAAGCTACTGCCTCTGCCCCTTCCACCCCTCGACCACTGGCCGCCCTTCGGGCGGATGGATCAAATTTTGACCTACCGTAACCGGGCCTACCGTAACCCACGCGCGAATTTTGGCGCGCGCGCCAGAAATTTGAAAGCGTGACAGACACGCGTACGGTCGCCTTTTATTATATGTAAGGATTTCCTGAAGCTCTCGTTCTCTGGACAGTCTGCTTCATCCAGAAGAACTGACGTTTCATACGTACAAACTCTCAGACCGATTGTTAGCACCATTAGAGGTGCTAACAAAGCGAGTTGGACGGAACCAGGGTTAGCCAAAAGAAACCAAGCACAATTTCTGATCATTCGAATGGAAAAGTAACTTCGTTAAACCGTTAGTCCCGTTAGTCCCGGGAGGCTAGTTTTTCATAGAGAAGGATCCTCTTTACTGATGCGTCAACTTTACAGGGTAAAGGCTTTCCACGTACCATGTGAATTGTTTTGATAGAGTCAGTAAACATTCCACGTAATGCTAACGTCAGCAAAAACATTCGGCCCTTGACATCATTGAAGGGAGGTTCATTTCCGGACCATTTCCGGAAAATCAACTATAAAAGGTGGGAAGAGAACGCCCAATGCCACTCGCAGATCTCTGCATTCAAATGGCACGCGTATTCCAGTTCTGCCTCCTGGCTCTTCTCCCTCTTCTGTCCCTCGCCCTCAAGTGCTATCACAGTCAGGGTCAACTTTTCACTTGCCGCCCGGAAGAGCGCTGCTGTCAAAAATATGTTTTCAAGCCGATGAAAGAAGGAAATTTGTAAGTTAAACTTCCTTTAGATATTGAACGCAATCTTCAGTATGGGAAGCACAACAGCATCTTGCTCGTCTTACTGCCCCGAGAAATTGCCCTCGAAGATTCATCGTGAGGCCCAGCCTGGAGGATACGCGCTACCCGAGTCGTACCAATTCTTCTGCCGCAATCATTTGGACAAACGCTGTCGGCCATAAGCTTGTCCTTTCGTTTATATTGTAAATAATACATACGTGTTTGGAAAGAGCAACTTTTTTTGTATAAAAAATTCTCCTTGAATAAAACGGAGTCGTCCACAGGCTGCCTCTTAAATGTTCACAGGCTCTATGCCTCCATCATCGTCATAGGAACTTTGCAAGCTCTTTGAGACTAGCCACCTACTTCTTCGTTACTCACTAAAAATTAATAATCTCGCAATTATAGCACAGAACACCGCAGCATCGGCTATCGAGCACTTGCACAGCCCCTAGGTCGGCAATGAGAGTGGGGTTGAGAGAAACATTTGGAGCAGGACGAGTGCACGCGCACTGAAAGGGAGCAAGGCGCTCCCCTCTTTGCCCTTTTCTTTCGAAGAAAGAGCCGGCCCGGTCGAGACCTCCGCCGCACTAATTGACCACTAATCTCTTTTCCTTTTTTCTACGAAATGATCATTGCTGCCCTTCAAATGAGAACTTTGAACGCTCAGATTTGCAAGCACGAACAATAGAATTTAAGCAAGCGCATCAAGCCTCGGTTGTTCGCGGTAACCAGTGTAAGTGTTACTTTGAAGTACCTCACACGATTGAGAAGAAAGCGTTGCAAGCGCGAAGTTTAGAAGCTTAATTCCTTTTAAAAGCAGAATTAAGTGCTGAAGCTCCCATTTCCTGCTAATTGTCTTCAAATGCACCCGTGCTCATTGACCTTAATTCGTATTGTAGACGAACCGACTGCGCTCCCACCCTCGGGCAGTCACTCCTCGTCCTCGTCCAAAGACCTTCTTCTGCCTTCGTGTCCGGTTATATTTTCTTGCAGGTTTCGTTATGAATAACGTTCAGTTCGCCTTCCCAATCGTGGTTCCCGACGGCGGAACACAGCTAACGGCGTTGAGCACCTTCAACGTGTGCCTCAAGTCAATCCTGTCCCGAGGTCAATACGGAGAGATTCTTGGAGCGACGATTCAGCTGGTGAGTATATGAGAAGTTCCTTCGTAGTTCCTATTCGATCCAGTCGGAGCTTTTATAGACGCTCTAATATCTTTCTCTGTGCGCTACATACAATACATAAGTCTGACGCTTATAGTTCCTGATTCTCTCAAACTTTTCACAGCCAATTGTCAATTGTTTGCGTTTATAGGAAGTGGTCAACAATACCGACTTCGTGCCCTTCTGCATCTCAATCCCGAAGAACTTCAATATAACTTCAAGCAATCCTACATAAGTCGGTTCTCGTGATTCCCAACTGTCGGCCTTTGGCGTTCTGCTCAAAGCCATAAATGAGAAACGCGCGCGTTTCGGCAATGTTGAATAAATAACTGGGCCTTCAGCCCCACTTCGAGTGGAATTCAGCTGGAGGTGATTCTCTTTGCTACAAGCGATCCCTGAAGGTCGAATGTCAAAATTCTGCTGTTCACAGCTCTTTCTGTGCGTCAGAATTTGTTCGAAACAAAATTTCTCGCTCTTTAGGCACACGAAAGTTTGCCCGTTACAACATTGCTGAGGTCAGCAAAAAACGTGACATCTTTGAAGGGAGGCCGCAGACCACCACAAATCACCACGACCCATGAACGAATGAGGGCAAACCCACAGAATGTCCTCTCTAGCCTGTGTCGCTTATCGCAATGACTGAAAAGGAAAGCTCTTTTCCAAATGACTAGACATTCTATGATATCTTGCGCAGCAGAAATAGCGTTTATTCTTCTTTTTTATCGAAAAAATCTACAGGAAGTCAACGACCGGGATCAGGATCCTCCTGCAAGAGTTCAGTTGTAGTGAAATAACTGCGCACCTCAAGTAGAACGGCGCCATCTGGTGCTACAAGATGACAGTGCCGGCGCCACTAAACAATCTTTTGTCACAAATCTTGAAAATCACCAAGAATCCCAATCCAGCGACTGCCAGGGCCAAAGCGCTAATAAGTAGAATAACTAAAAGGACATGTCTCCCGTCTTCATTTAGCGCATCGACAACGGCCTAAAATTTTCTGTAAATCGCTTTCGCAAACCTCGATCATTTGGTATTTTTCTCCACATTCACCTTTGAAATCGTCGAGCATCATTGTTGAGACGTAAACTCCACCCAATTTGTTGCTTCGAATAAAATCTGCCTAAACAACTGCTTGTCACGTTTTGAGGCATGCCTTCTTCTGTATAGTTTCCGGGGTCTCGAAGTAATATGTGTAGAAACCACCTCGAATGTATGGCGATTCGAGCTCTTTATCGAATTTTGGCTCGCTAATGTTGCAAATCTGAATTGTTTTGTTGCAATCATACATATTTCGAAAAGTAAAAACCGTCTGACGAGCAACGAGAACGGCTTGATTGGCATTCCATCCCGCAGCATAAAAAGCAAGTACCAGCAAAAGCTTTTCGTGCGGAACTGCTTTGAGGAATTCGAAAACTCTATCCTGAACGTTTGCGACTCCTCATGTAAAATTTTCCAACCTCTTTGATTCGCACATCGTAGAAGATTGGCAGCAAGTAGCGATCCCAGTCTAGCTTGTATTTGTAGGTCGACACAGCAATATAGTCGACCTTCCTGAACAGTTATTGTTTGCAGGTCAGCCACACTTTTCCAGTTCTTGAAGCAAAAAGTGCGGCGTTACTGATGCATCTTCCAGCTCTTCTATAGCACTCAGCTCCAAAACAATGGTAAACTCTTCACTTGGACCGAACTTCTCACGCATTGCCTAAACTCTTTCACGTTAACAAAATGTCAAACGTCAATAAAATGCGGCAACGCTCCAGTTCCATCTTGATGCACAAAAGCATGCCTCCAATGAATGTGAATTCCATCAAAGGAGAACTGCCCGCCTCGAACTCGACTGGCAACATAGAGCAGCCACAAATCTCTTTTAGCCTTGTCACGAAGAAGTTCTTCAATCTTCAGCATCTCATCTGTTCGATGACACTTCTCCAATCCCATGAGAAATTTCAAATTTGGATCACGGGCTTGAAGTCTCTTCAGACCAAATAGGATCATGTCCCATTGCGGGGCCGAATAGTAACTAAAACTCTCTCTTCTCCTCAAAGAACCTCACTTGATAAAAGTCAAAGCGCCAATTCGTTGAGCACTAACAGTCATATGAGTGCATCTCCCTGCTTCATACTCGTCAAAGAATTGTAGCAATTCATCGTTTCGTCGGTCTTGTACGAATCCCTCGTAGAAATCGCAAATGCGGATGTAGCCGGAAGTTACTTCAGAGCACAACCTTTTCAAGAGAAAATTACGTAAACGCACCTGTGAACGGCAGAAATGCTACAACGATAAATGCAACGTAATTGCCCGACATGTTCCGGTGGTCTTATGCGGCGACAAATTTCATAAAATCACAGCACAAATTCTGAATGAAGGAATGCAATTGACCAGAGTGAAAACGGCACGCAGAGCGGGCCTGTACCAGGCGAGAAGTGCCTTCTGTGTTGACGATAAACTTTGAGCTCATGTTGCACCGGCGGTGGTCGATCGGGACCGTGTAGAGAAAAAAATTGAGCAAAGGTTTATTTCAGCTGCAGATTTAGACTCCTGAACGTCGTTCCGACTTTTCTTCTTTGACCACATCAAAAGCTCCAGACATCGAGGTCTGTGAGTTGCGGTGTTCGCCAACCTTCCATTCATTGTATGATTTCCGAACTTCTTTTCAGAAGGCCGACACAAAGGCTCCCCGCAGGAAGTCCCTCGAATCCACATTTTTCCTCCTTGAAATGAGGTTTTTCCCAGACAAAGAGTTGAGAACTGGCATTTTTCTTTCTTTGCCCCCCCCCCCTGGCTGCTCGGTGAAGATTCCAATTTTCCGGCCCACTCAAAAGCCGCTCGCCGAAAAGAAGAGCACTAATTGCTTCACCATTACTTTCTAGCTCCCGAGCAGTCTCCCGGGAAATGGGTTTCGCAGCGAAATCCTCACTGACGTGACCGGAGAGATACGGTAGCTGGTTGAGCTGACGCCATGCGCCGTAGGCCCGCCATTTTGTTCCCAGAAGACAATTACCCACCCACGTTTCGTCCTTGCCCTTACCGTAATCGAAAAAATAATTTGGGGATTTCGTCAAGTGCGCGCGGCGCGAAAGCGAAAATTTGGCGCCCGCCAAACGACCTCCCCATAACGTCGGCTGAATGGGAAAAATGTGAACGAGCTGTGCTGGTCGAAGAAGCTACCCTTAATTTCTTATCCACAAATGGGAGCTTCCGTCAGCAGCTCAAGAATTTCCGCATCTTTGGCCTCAAAAATATTGCATGTTCTGCGGGAATTACGACGTTAGAAGAACTTGGAGCAAGTGGAGAGGGAGGACGGAGGACGATGAAGTGTTGTTAGTACCAGCCGGAAGCCCCGACTAGCTTCAGCTCCCGTCTTGGGGCAATATAATTCGTCAAACTGGCAGATGAGGAAGGAAATTCGTGTCTCGAGTCCCTCTTGGCTCGTCGCCCGCTCGACCAGTTATGGACTTCGTTTCAATTTTTCCTTGAAATGTCTCCTGAGATGAAATGGCGATTCGTGCAAGTTTTTTCGGCGAAGAAACTTTGCTTCAATGAGCTCCGATGTTCCGTTGAGATCGCTTTTCTGCTTTTGAGCCGATGGAAAAATGTTATGTTCCACAATCCGATCAAGAAAGCCGATTTTGAACAGACGCACGCGCATGACCTACAGAGGTGAGATAATCGCTGTGCGTCTTGCAGATCGCTTGTCTCGTTGAGCTCGATCTTTGCTTTTTGAACCACCTACTCGTCTGATCCCTCCCTTCCTCATTCTATTCAAACGGTAAGCTCTTTTTTATTGCATTGAAAATGTCTTTGCGACGTCAAAGCTTAAAGAAATCATCAAAACAGTCACCGCGCAGAGATTTCGTAGTCTCAGTTGAAATTTCACGACGGCACAGGCTACAATCCGGAATTGAAGCTGGGTTTTCTGAAGCGAGAAAAACGGGTTGATGTTTGTTCAAAGGCAAAAGATTGTACACTTATTCGCGACCACCCTAATTGAATTCTGCTTGCTACGTCTCAATCACCACGCAATGGACCCGAATAACAAGTCGCACACGCATATTGTCGCGTTTTTCCTTCTGCCAACCGCGTCGGCGCCGTCGTCGCCGACGGAGACCGCCGTGAAATTCGATTTTCAACCTTCGTCAGCAAATAATAACTGGGGGTAGAGCAAGAGGAGAAAATGGCGAATTGACCAGGCTAGACCAAGCATCTCGCGCAGCTGTCCTTTTCTTGTCGTTCAGGCTTGACTTTCTGTCTGTCAAAGAACATTTGTTGGAATGTTTTCCAGCCTAGAAGCTTTATTGTTAGGCATTGAGCCTGTCTTGAATAACAGGTAAAACTCTTTTAATGCAGCTTCCCAGCAAAAAGAATCCTCTCATTCCCAAGTTGCTCGCTGGTGCAGAAGAAAGAAGCAAACTAGTATCGTTTGTTCTCCGGAAGCGCGGGAGCATTTTTTCTGCACGTGCCTACTTCCTAGTTCTTGTCAAGGATCAAGAGGGAGACGTGACTTCGGGGTGTCGGTTTCGGCTTTCAGCTAAAGAGCCGCGACTCGCTAGAGGGAAAATGAAGAAGACGTTTTCCTGGTTTCCCGTGGGTGGTCCTTGAGCCGAATCCGATACCGGGACCCTCTCTCCTCATGACTCCACATCGGCCCCCTTCTCACCAGCATAATTTTCTCGGAAGAAAGGCAAAGCTGTCTGAACCGTAGTGCTTTTTCGGCGAAGAGCCTTTCGTTAAAGACCCGAAGTGATGGATCATTGGCAAGGGAGGATTTTTTTTTCGGCTATCGGAAAGACCTAAAAGTCTGAACTGCTTATTCGCGGTGGTACGATGGACGCTCTTTGGTGAGCCCCGAGGGCGTTGCGATATTTCACGAAATTGTTGGAAAAGATGGACAAGTTGACAGGAATTGAGGCATTATTTATTGCTTTGTCCCAAGAGTGCAAAAACATGAAGGAAGAAGATGGAGAAGGAGGAGGTGATCTTGGGTCGACAAAAAAGGACAATGCGAATGCGGTGAGGGGAGCTGTGTTTCGTACGCTTTCCAAGTCGTTTTCAAGTTTTAGTCGCGTGCTTCTGGCATCTCAGTGTCTGGCGATGTTTATTTGTACAAAGCAGTTTGAAGCACGTTGAGTTTCATCTATCTCTTTTGTTTCGATCCGTATTGTGCTTTCAATTTGCGGTAGTGTTGATGTATTGAGTTGTTTGTTGAGCTTTTAGCATCCTTGTCATTACGCTGGCAGTTCGCGGATCGGACTGTCAAAAGAGGATAAGTTTCACAATGAAAAAAATATTCCAAGTCTGATTTTGTTAATGATCGGTCGACCTTGTGCTCGGACAATTAGTTTACACATCATTTTCCATCCCAAAACGTGCAGAGCGTGAAGTGTCTGCAAGCGCGTTATGTTTCAAGCAAATGAAGAATGGGTCCGCCAATCTTGTTCGTGCTTCAGCGCTGTTGCGACGGTTAGCACTCGTTCAGTTCTGCAACTGAATCCAAATCCACTTTCCGACTAATCAACTGTCGACGCACCTGATTTACAAGTGTGTTTCGGTCTTGTTGCCTTTGCTTTACTTGACTCAGTGTTTGATGGTTCGCCGGACCTTATGGGTTCAACATATTGTAAGCGTTGTCTTAAACTATGCCAAGTAACGACTATTCATCGAAAACTCTCAAGCTCCCACGTTCACCCTCAACACGTGGGTGTACATCCGCCTTTTTCTCTTCCTCCAAGAAGGGGGTCTCGTGTCGTTGCCTCCAACGCCTCCTTCTTCTTCCCTAATCTGCCACGTTGACACGAAGAAGCGTTATTCATATCTCCCTGAAGGCGTCACCGGGGGAGAAGAGAAAATCCATTCCCAGCGGCGCCTTTTTAAACCGCTGAAGGGACACCGGTCGCCACGGCGTCTTCGGCTCGAGGCCGGCGAGGCGTCCTTCTCGTGTTCAATTTCGTTTTGAGACATATCGGGGAGATGAAATGAATTTATTTGTTCTCGCATAGATGTCCTCTTCATGTTTGAGGATCGGGTCCCTGTAGTGGGTTGGTTAGTTCGAACGAGCGAGGACAATTCTTTTTTTGAATTTTGAGTTTCATCTTGGTTGTCAAATGTTTGGGCGCAAACCGAACTTGCTAGTGAGGCATGATCGACTGGGGCGAATCAATTTTGATTGTTACTGGCCAATTGCAAGTACGCTTGCGTGAGTCTTTGGATGCGTTTCTTCAGTCTCTATTCATTCGAAGACAGCGCAACAGAGTATTCGTCGGATGTGCTCTCGGGGGTTAAAAACCGCGTTCAGTTTCTAGAGACTCCATTTTTGCGCTAATGGCACGCGCTTTCATTTTCATGAGTTTCTAGGAAACCTTAAATCTCTTGCATTGTTCACAAACATAATCCCCCGGAAGGCTGTTGGGGATAAATTTTTGACTATAAGCATTCTCATCTCGACGAAGCTCTTCCATTGCATTTTCCATCTCATGACCCCCTATTGGCGGCGCCTTTGAACCTTCTTCCATTATCTCAGTCTCCCTTCAAGAGAAGCGACAAATAAAACGAAGAACCCCTGAGAGCCTCCTTGAAGAGATCTCCGAGGCAAGCGTGGGCTCCCTCCAATTCGGAGTCCAATTCACCCACTCGTCCTTCCATTACCTTGCGAGGCGTTCTTCCAAGTAGTCGCCCACTCCAAGTCTCCCGCGTCTTCTCTCTTCAGCGCCCCTCGTGCTTCCTTTGTAATCGGATTTTGGCTAGGCCGTTCGAAGTTTTCTCACTGGGAAGGGCTTGAACGTGAATGCAGTGAATGAACCTGTGAGCAATGTCGTTTGTTTCCCTTGCTTTTTGGATTTCAACCAGAGAAGTGTTGGCGAATTCAGATTGGAAGAGTTCCCTAGATGAACTACCGGCTGAAACTCATTCAAACTTTAGTGTTGATGAAAAGAGGGCGCTTTTTATGCCAACACAAAGTTTTTTAAGACCCACTCCAGCACCAATTGTTCATCTTGGCGTTGAAAAGTAAAGGTGGACGCTGTGAAACTTATTTCCGAGATATAGTGCAGTGCCCCGTCTATATCCTTCCCAGACGACGCGCCCAGTGCCTTCATTCACTTTCTCGAAAATACTCAACCTTCGAGAAACTCACTTACTTTTTGCGTCGCCGACACCATGTCAGTCTTTCTGCTGTCACACGGACCAAGCACACTTCGCCTTCTCCTTCTGTGCGTCAGTTTTCTTCAGCTTTGCTTTCCTCTCCCTTTCAAAAATGCATTGGGTCAACTTCATCTCTCAAAACGCTTATTCCATTGTTTTCTGGGAAAAACTACGCGCTTCCCTTGGGTTTGGCCCCTAGCCTCGACTCGAAGATCTTGACGGGGGTCGTGCTAACAAATGAATGACCCCCTCCTCCTCTCCACTCGTGGAAGGAAGAACCGTCATCACTTCCTGCCACCGCCTCCTCTCTTCTTTTCTCCCCCTCCATCTTCGTCTCATATTACCGCGGACTCTAGTTTTTTCCAAATTGACATGCTTTTTTGCTCTTTTTTTCGTGGTTTTTGGAATTTTGATCTTGTTTTGGTGATATTGCCTCTTTTTGCTGAACCTTCTCAAGGCGTTCGTTTGCTTGGTCTTGAGCACGCTTCCGGGTTGCTCAAGAGACTGAACAATGGGTGTTGAGGCGCCTCGAGCTGACTTCAAGGACCGAGAAATGAGCCTCTCTTGCTGTGGGGGGAGAAGGGGCTTTTTGACGATTTCTCTCACAGCAGAAGCAGCAGCTCTTTGAGGGAGAGGAAGGAAGCCGGATGTCGTCGTGGTGAAAAGCAATCGGGTGCAACGGCGGGGCTTCCGCGGTGGCGGCGTGTGAGAGGCGAGAAGGTTTTTTGGAGACAACACGCTGGGGTGAGAGCAAAATTGAAAACACGCCCACAGCAGATTCGCGTTTTTTAGGTGTCTCGGTTATTGGCATTGTCTGAAACGTGGATGGAATAATGACGGGTTTGTTCTCATTATTGCAAAGATGACGGAGGACGCTTTCCGGTGTAACCATACTTTTGAGGTTTCAGGGTTATTGTCCTTGTTTGAAACGTGGATCGAATTCGCGTTTTTCAGTTCATTTCTGCTGCAATAACATCACCACGATGAAGTCATCAATTTCCCTCCAACTTGTTTCGTTCATCTCTTAGCTCTGAAACGGAAGTGACGAAAAAGATGGTTATGTGTGGTCCCTTTTCAACTCGACGTGCGTGAGTGGGGCTTATGAGGTGCTTCATGATTCAGCAGTTTGCCGCCCCTTCTCAAGGTTCATTTGAAACGCAAGCCAATCACGCATCTTTGCACTTTGACGCGATGAAACTTGCAAACGAAGATCGCGTGCGGCGTCATTTCGAACATTCGCCTGAAAATGTGCATTGAAACATGCTCGGGGAGGGTTCAGTTGAATACACAAAGTGTTCCTTCCGGCTTCGAAAGGTGAAAGTTCGAATGACAACGGAGCGGCCGGATCGAACTCTGGACTGGCCTTTCATCTTTGCCTCGCTCGAGAAACACAGCTAAATTTATCGGCAAAGACAATCACGAGCGCAAATGTTGTTCGGTTTTCCGCCTAAAGTTCAAGTTTTATGCTGCTCTTGCTGGACGGAAAATTAGCTGTTCTCGATTTGAAAGCAGCTTCTGTTCGTGATGAAACATATTTCAAGGCCAGCGAAGCAGCTTTGTTCTTGCAAGTTCAGAGTAGAAACCATTACGATCGCAGCCACAGCGAAAACGTTTGCGTCATTTCTAATTCTTTCTCAGGGTGAAACACAGTTTTTTTTTTTCGCTGCAGCTTCTTCCGGAGAGAAATTGAAACATCTTGAACTGGGAGTGCTTCTTGTTGCCCGGAAACGCATTTCAGAAAAATTCTTTTCGCAGCTCATTTTTCATTGGCGTCATGGTCTCAGGCCGAATTTTTGTTTTCCCTCCGCAATTCTTCATCACCGCCCCCACCTCCTTCCTGCCTCCTTCACTCACCTGGGTGTTATCGAATTTCACAAGAAATGCCTCAAGACGCTGCTCCCTGACAAAAAGCTGGCAGCCTCGGTCCACGCCATTTCGAGGACAAGCCTCTTCTTCATTCCCTCGACCAGAGCGAAACCCGCAATTATGAACAGCCGCGCTGGGACCCTTGTTATGTCCCGTGGACAAGCGCATTTTTCCCGGTCCTCGCCGTCTTCTCCTCCTTCTCGTCACCCTTCTTTCTCCACGCATGCCTTCTTCGTGTCTGCAGGTCTTCTCGGGTTTTGACTCTTCCGTCTTCGAAGCCCTCCCCCTCCTCCTCTCTCTTCCCTTCAAGTTCCCGAATACGTCGTCGAGCACCCCTCGACGCAAGTCGCCTCAGCGCACATTTTTCATTGATAATCCTCATGTCGCGTGGTGACTTATTTATGAGGATGTTTCCAAAAAGTCTGCATTGAAGTGGGACGTGCACGTCTCAATAGCAGGGGGTGGACAAAGCTAGCGAGAGACGAAATAAGGTATGAGTTGAAGGTCTGGATGAGAAAAAATCTGCTTGCTGTTTCTTCAATCGGGAAGCCTTTTTTCGAACACCGAATGCATCCATTTGCAAGGCTTCAGACAAAATATTGTCGGCTACGATATTTTTGGCTTTACGGAAAGAAAAAACCTGATGAAAAGCTAAAATTGTTCTAAAGGCCTGACCCCGCGCATCCGAATGCGTCACTACTTGGATCGCTTTCCTTGTTTGTTTGCCTCTTCTTGCAGTGGTCTCCAAAATCAGAGCCCAAGAGGGGGATGAGAGGGCGTTGTATTTGTGAACGGATGTGACTCCCTCCCCTCGATCCACCCACTGGGGCAACTTCCCTCAGCATTAATAATGCATGAATTTGCTATTTGAGCTAAAGAGCTAACCTTCGTGCGACATCGAACACACCTCAACGCACGAAGACACACCCACTTCATTTCGCGTGATGAGCTTATATCAAGCATCATTCGCGGAAAATTTCTTCCTCCTCGAACTTGTCAATATTTTTGGACCCTGCAAAAATCTCATGAATCAGAGGGACTGAACTTTTAATGTTTATGACTGCAACGCGCCAAATCGTATCAACGAATTTGCGGAAAGCGCACGCAGGCGAAGTTTTCTGAGAGGGGCGGCGTAAATGCTTCTTCAGAGAAGACAGAGAGGAGACCGTGCAACGATCTCTCGTTCCAAGACCAGAAAAAAAGCCGACTTGAGACTTTCCACGAAGATAGACTACCTCGTCTTCGCTAGAATGTGCCTGACGGCCGGCCAAAATCTCCAAAAAATCCGCTTTCATCGTCTGCAGCAGAGCATCTCTTGGTCTTCTGCGTGCCATCTTTCAATATTGCTCGCAGTTCTTGAGAAACTGCAGCTTTGCCTTTGACAGTTCCCAGACTCTAGGACGGCAAGAAAGGCTCAAACCCGTCGCTCCTAGGCTGCACGGAAGTCGAGAGATATAAGGTCTCCTCGGGGTCACGGAGCACTCTCCGTCAGTGTCAACACGGCGCTTAGCGCTTTGAGCTTTAGCTTTTCACTCGGTGGCCGCTCCATTGGGGATATCGCTTTTCTGCATTTTCCGCTCTCCTGGGTCCTTCCTTCTTTTCCTTTGCCCCGAGGAGCCTTTTCAGACCTTGGATTGACGCCCAGGGGGGGATCATGGCCTTTCACGAATCACGTCATGATGCCTTCGAACTTCCTTTGTTTCGAACGAAATGGAAAATGGAGAAGATTCTCTGCAGAATAATTTGGAATTCCGTGGTGGTCATTTTTTGTGAGAAATGAGATCAAGGAAATATCTCTCCCCAATGTCAAAAATAGGATTGTTAGGTCAAAAGTGGGGTCGAGGATGAATGCGATGGCGGAAATGTCAGTGAATGATTATGGAGACGAGAGAAGTTCCGTGTTCGCGTAGAGGGGGCGAGAGAAGGGAGAAGGCGACACTACACATAGTCCGTTGAGCCGAAGCCCCACGCGCGGAGATATAAAATGACATTGCAGAACGTATAAAGCAAGAGACCAAAATTCTATTCTATGCCGTGTCTGCTCCGTCGTCGTCGCATTTGGTTTTATGGAAAGGGATTGAGAAACGTCATGGAGAGGGGGAAGCGTGATATCATGCTTCGATTTGGGGATAATTCAGATATGTTTCAACAATGTGGTAATAGCAAGGCTTCGCATTTAGTTACGATATGCGGATGGCAACGTCTTTTAAAATTCGAAACTTTTCATTTCTCGATTTTCCGCTTACAACAATGGCTTTTCTCAAGCGTTTTTCAAGTGTATTTCAATAGAACCAAATAGTAACGTCTGATATTCCCTTTCAATCCGGCTGATGGCCACCGCACACATATTTCAACTGACTAAAAAATTGAACTTGAATGCCTCCTGCATAGTCTATTGCCAAACTCGCATGTTTCAATGAGAACACCTATCTTTCACCGAATTTCCTGCGCGATTTGAGCTGGTCCCTGAGTCTTATAATCACACTTTTTGGTAGCAATCATGTGGGTTCCCTTCTGTTTTGATCTTTTCTCTCCTCATCTCAATCAGCCATGAGCACGGAGTCGTGCAAGAGCCTTGTCTCATGGTCTCCGACCTTCCAAACTTCTGAAAAAGCCTCCAAGACCAAGCATCGTCTCTCCTCACCAGCGTCATCAAAAAGATTTTCTCGCCTTTTCTTCAGTGTCAAGTTTCTGCAGCGACTGCAGCGATCACGCTTCAGTCTCTGTTTTTCCTCTCTTGGTCCCACAACGAAAATGACGCCACGTTTGAAATCGAACCCCTCGTCTTGAGGAGAAAAGGAGGGCGGAGCCCGCGGCCGCCTCCTCCCCGCCTCTCTTCGCGTCGCCTTCGTCTCCTCCTTCTCCTTCGGTAGTCAGCCCCGTCGTCGCTTCTTCAGGCATGCATTCTTTTCAGTCTGCTCCTCTGCCGACGTGCTGATTTGCAGTTTTTCCTTGCATCTTCGGTCTATTCCTTGACTCTTGAAGCGAATTGCACTTGTTACCGTACCCCGGAAGATCAAGGGGCTTCCCAAGGAAGTAAATGCCTATCGGAAGAGCCTCGCTCGCCAAAAACACTTCCTGTCCGCTATGAATGATTTTCGGTTTGGCACGTTAGTGTAACCGGAACTGCGCTTGTACAGAGTTTATTTTGATTTATTCGATGCGGAAGGGGGAGGGAAGGGGATCGGTCTGTGGTCCCACGGCGAAAACGCGGGATAAAAGTCAGAAATTCGCGCGTTTTTCATCGCCATTGAGTGCTGTGAGGTAAGCTCGCCGAAGCGAATGATCCACCTTCTCGCGTAGAAAGGCAAACGGCGAAAAAGCGGGAAATACCCCCCAGTCTGACTTGCCTCGCCTCTCCCTCAACTGTGATCCTTCCTCGTCTAGCCTTTGGTCTCACCACGAATTCTTCCGCCGCGTCTCAAGCTACAGTAATCCGTTCGAAAAGCGAACACCACGACCCAGGTCGGATGGGCGTACATTCTTAGTGGTACGAAAAATGTACGAAAATTTTCGACCCAAAAACAGATACAACTTCGCTGAAACATATTCGATTTTTCACCTAAAAAATTGGGCGTGAAAAAGCGCGCGTTTTTGGATGTACGAAAAATGTACGCCCATCCGACCTGGGCGAGGTATGTCGTGAGATGTTTTGACCGAAAGTCATCCTTGGCTTTCTTCAAGGGGCGAGTGATTAGAAAGATCGTTGAGCTGCGAGCTGAAAGAGGTATTCTTAGGCCGAAAGCTCCTCTTGAAACCGCTCAATCGGAAATTTGAACGAAAAGACTTCTGACGTCTTCGAGTGAATCACTAAAACTTGGCGGTTTCGAGTTCTCATGCGTGACTTCAGACAAAATCGCTTCTCCTTCACTTCTCCCACCCTCAGTTACGTATTTATTCCGGTTTCATATAACCCGCATACGGTCTAGTGGCTAAGCATTCGGTGTTCCACGGCTGAGACGAGGGTTCGATTCCTGTCGTGTCTTCATTCATCCGCGCGCTCCCTCCAGGAGGACAAAGCCCCGCTCGCGCCCCCGTGACGGCCATAAGACTTCCATAACTCTGCCGCTAGGGTCTTCCGCGTCTGTGCCGAGGCTTTATAGGCGCGAGGCCCTGATGAAATCCCGTGCAGGCGACCTTCTTCTTCTTCGAGACATCCAAGGACCTCGCTTCTTCAATGAAAAAAACTTCCAGCTCACGTATCTCAGCGTCATAGCGTTGAAACCTATACGGGCCAGGATGAGAAATATGGAGAGATGGGGGACACTGAGCGGCTCAGACCGTGAAGAGCGAGGGCCGGGGGGAGAAAAACGTCAAGACCGTCTTATTCCCGCTGTCTCAGTATCGGCTTGAAGTCGTCCCTCTTCTCCCTCTCCTCTGCCTGTGCCTCGACCCAAGCTTTCAAGCTAACGATTTCATGGAAAAGGAGTGGAGGCGTCTTTGCCTAGAGTCCTTTAGTAATCACGGTGGACTCTTTTTCATCTCAAATTGTGGTCTTTAGCAGATGCATCTTTTTCTTTCTCTTCTTGCCATTCAAACAAACCATCTGCTTGCCATTTCTTTTCCGTTCGATGCAGCTTCAAGACCTTTCCAATAGCTTCAAAATCCTCTTTGCACCGCTTCTAAGAACGCTCTAAGAGGCTCTCGCCTCCTTCATATCGTCTCAAGGGCTGGCACGCGACCTTTCCGAGGTCTTTGAGCGCGCAAACATTTCAGAGCTGAAACCTATCCGTGACTGGTTTGTCTCTGCTTCAGGTGCATCCCCAAAACATGAAGGGTACCCTAATGGTAGCGGCGGTCGCCGTCGTGATGGCCGGCTCGGCTTTGGCGCTGGAGGACGCTATCGTCGATCTCTGCCAACTCGTCCCCGACTCGCCCGAATGCCAGAATGGTTTGTGAAACTTATTGGCAACGGGGTTCTCTCTCTTGCAGAAATTGTCAAGCGCAAGTCCGCATACATGCGCTTCGGCCGCTCCGACCCGGAACTCGCCGCTGATGATGCCCTCGAGATGGAGAAGCGCAAGAGCGCCTACATGAGGTTGGACTTTGGTGTCGTTAGGCTCTTGAATCGGACAAGAGAGTCTAGGACGTGGGAGTAGAACAAAAGATGGGAAAACAAGTGGATTCCGGGGGATCTGGATTTATTTCAGTAGGGGAAAAGGGGGAAGCAAAGTCAACAGAGACCCTCGTCATGTTGAGCAAGCTGAATTTAGGAAAAAGACAAGAAATTCGCATTTAACGAGTTTTCTTTTGCAGATTCGGCAAGCGCTCCTCGGGCGACGTGCTCGACGCTGTCGACAAGAGAAAATCCGCCTACATGCGGTAAGCTTTCCCCTTTCTCGAACTTGTCCTAAATGCGTTTCAAGGAGATAGATCAATGGCAGTTTAGAGTTTGCCTGTTTACGGATGCAATTTGAAAGCGCTGCGTGAGGGAGGGAGACTCAGAGAGTGAGGGAAGAGTCTAATTCAGCGGAAGTGAGAGGTTGTGTGGTCATAGAACGGCGCACAACTTGCGCCTCGCTCTGAGAGGAGACGATAAAATATTCATGAACCAACTACTCGTTCGCACTTTCAAAGCGTCGGCATCAAAGTGTCAATGACGCATGCGCGAAATTTTCTCCCTCTTTGGTCTCGCCACGATCTGACCTTGAACTAGTGTTCCCGCCTGGGCTACGGTAGCTTTAAAATGGAAATTTTCAGATTCGGCAAGCGATCGGCCGAAGACGAGCAGGAAGTTGAGAAGAGGAAGTCCGCCTACATGCGGTAAGGACCCAGATCTTTAGTCTTTTAGTCTCAAAATGGACGAGAACAAGAAAGCTGCAATGGAGAGTCACTTCCAGCCTCGTGCTACAACTTGTCGTTTTCAGATTTGGAAAGCGCGCCGCTGACCTCTTCGAAGGCATGGAGAAGCGAAAGTCCGCCTACATGAGGTTGATTTTTGGGCCTTTCATAAAATAAAGCAAAAAAAATATTAGTATTGTACTAAAATAACGAATTTTCAGGTTCGGAAAGCGCTCCGCCGATGACGCCGTCGACGGCAGTGTTGAGAAGCGAAAGTCGGCTTACATGCGGTTTGTCGTTTGGTTCTTGAAACTTATTCACGTTGGGGCAAACTTCTTTCGAGCTACTCTAAATACGTGTCGTTTCACGTTTTCTCCTACTTTCCAAACAAATTGAATTATAAAAATTTTGCGCAGTCGCAATTTTTCTCCTGCCTCATAATTGCGTCGTCGTGCGCCAAATCGAATATTCTTTCAAGAGCCGGCCGTCTCAGTTTTCAAGTAGTCTTGAAACGCAAAAGAACCACCATGATCATGGGGATTTTGCAAGAAAAGCGAAAAAAGCGAAAAGGGGGCCTCCTGCAAGGGGCGAGGCTGGAGACTTCCTCCCTCTCTTGAATGTTCTCCTCAATCTTTGTTCAAAGAAGACGAGACGAATTCCCTGGGGGAGTCGCATGAAGGATTGGCCCAGTGGATCAGCAAGTGATGGGTCATTTGCTTGAACGAACGTGCTTATCCTCGGGGAAGAAGGCCAGTGGCCCCTGAGAATGTCACCGAGAACGTCAGGCGACTTATGCTGTTTAGTCCTTGAGCAACTAGGCTTCAAAATTGAAACTGTAAAAGGAATTGCACATAATTGAAGAATAATTTTTCAGCTTCGGCCGCTAAGCGTCTTCATCCCGCTCCACCGGTGTCTCCCATCATCTCTTTATCTCTCTCCAATCTCCACCTAATATTTGTTCATCACTCAAACTACTCAAACCACCCAGAAAACACAATAAAAGAACACTGAGCGAATGCAATATCATCCTGTCACTAAGATGAAGAAGCTGAAGAAGTTTCTTGAAGAAGAGCCGTCCTTTCCCACTCCCTCTCCCCCCCCCCCCCTTCTTTGAAGTCTCTGAAGAACGCGTTTGTCCCGGAATCCTGGCCACCTCTGCGAGGAGAAGTTTGTCCGCCCCCTCTCCCTTTTTGACCTTGTCACTATTTTCTTGTACTCTCTCCGTCTTCACTCTCCTTCCTTCCTCTCCCTGTCTCAAATCTTCGATTTATACAATAGATTACGGTGCGTCGAATAAACGCCATTGACCTTGTTGTTTTTACTTGACAGATCAGCATTTTGAATTTGGAGGAAGAGACTAACTCAAAAGTGCAATATTTGACATTTACCACCGAGAGTCGTCGCATCAAGCAGCAGGCTAAATCCCCCTTTTTAGGGCTTATGCGGCGGCGGACGACTTCCGCTTCTAGTCATCTTATTGCTTATTTGCTCTCCCATTTGCAGCAAAGACTACGCAAATGCTACAGCGGCTGCAAAAATTAATGTGTATCGGATCGAAGAGGAGGCGCACTTTTGGGCACATGTTACACCTGCGGAGAATACACTTGAGAGAAGTCACATGCGGACTATCCAAAAGAGCGATTTCAGTGGAAAGCCTTTTTTTCAAACGAGAGTTTCGCGTTTTTAGTTGTGTGTCCTGTAGTCTTTTTTTTTCGCACAATGCGCTAAAAGGAAAAACGAAGTGCTAAAAGGGCGCGAACATCAAAACTTTTTGGTGAGTCGTGGAGTTCGTCTTGTGCGAGCGAATAATGACCGAATGGCTTCTTCGCGAGGTCTTTCCATTCGAGGAGGAGCTCTTCTTTCCTCCACCGCCGCCGATCGTCAAACTTCCACTTGAAATCCAAGTTTATATTCTTCAGCTTCTGTCTGTCAAAGAATTTCTCCACCAGGTCGCCGGGCTTTGCAAGCACTTTCGAGATCTCGTCGACAACGAAGCATTTTTCCTTCGCAAAACGAGTCGTTCGGCTGAATTCTATTTTCGATCAACTACCTTTTGTGCGAATCCCGGGGAACAGGTGAAATTCGGTTGCTTCCAAAACTCTGCTAGAGTCGACGGAGTTGTGTTTCAAAGCGTTTATCAAGAAGGTGTAACTTGGTTTGAAGCGAAGGAACAATATGGGCGAGGAAGTAAAATTCCATTTTCTTTTCCGCCTTTTAAAGGGATAATTTCACGAGAACTTCAGCATTGTAGAGCCACTTCTGTGTTGACAAATCTTCATCCCGAGAATCTGCGACAGCTTATTGTCTCATGTCCTGGTCTTCGAAGCATTGAGCGCCTGGAATTCTATGGAGCAATCAAGAATCGAAACGACGAAAAAGTGTTCATCGAGCTATTGGAGATGCTTCCCAAGTGCGATGACATGACGTTGGGACTCCGCTGCGCCGATCGTCTTTCGCCAGTTTTCTATTTACTCCGACCCCTTCGTCGTCTGAAGATTCTTTTCTGCAACAGTCGAGATGGTCCCGCTAATCGAAGACTGACGGACGGAGTGCTTCTCAACTCGAATATTACGACGATTCATATGCGAGGGCCGACATCAATAACGATAAACGGAATTAGGACCGTCATTCTTCGATGGTTCGAGCATAAACGTGAAATCCACGAATTCGGATTTCGAATTCCACTCAATGGCACGTCGCTTTTAAGCGCCAGACACCAGATCCTCAAAGACCTTCCACTTCAAGTTGTTCCTTATATGAGAGATTTTTTTCAAAGTTGACAAAGTTTGTTCAGCCTTCTGGCACAGCTTTCGCATAGGGTCGTTTTGCTGTAATACCTGATAGTTTTTCAAAGTTAAGTAGGCCATCTGGTGGGTCTTTTGAAGCCCTACACAACCGAACTGGTGCTGTTTTCAGCTGACCTAAAACATGGGTCTAAACGATCAAAAACAGTTCGGTTGAACTGCACCATTTTATTTCAGCCTCCTGAAAATATTCTTAAAAAATTCTCCGTTCAAAACTGGTCAGGATAGGTGAGAAATCGGACTAGGTCAAGGGGGGCCCGAGCTGGCAAAAAATTCATCGAAAACGCCACTTTTGAGCTCAAATTTTTACCCGGCGAAGGTGTGTTTCAAGCAAAATATG
>JAQIXL010001007.1:0-21988 GCA_034700245.1 Poikilolaimus oxycercus
GAAAGACTCGGTTGATTTCTTTGTAGTTGAATGGACGAATCTTCAGGACTCTTTTCTACTCGCTCACGGAAGTCGCCTCCACGACGAACTAGCCATATTTTGCTCACGATCTGCTGTTGTCTGCTCATCTTCGCCGGTGTCATTTTTCCGGTTTTTCTCGCTGGCTACTTTGCTGGACGACGAACAGGTAAGCCTTTCAACAAATCAAGCAACATCTTCAGCTCAAAGTGAACTTCGTGAGCTTCTCAAGCAATACAGTCACCAACAAGGAATACTTCTCAAATGCGTGATCAGCCAGTATTATGACTCCGACGTTCCTTTGAGCGTCGACGAGTGCGTGGAAGCCGCTCCCGAGTTGCCTGCCTTCAATCAACATAACGAGGTCGTTGAGGGTAACTGACTGCATAATTTTTCCTCTTCTCATCAAAAGCTTGCTTAAGATTTCACTGAACATTCTTATTTACTTGCCTCGCAGCTCTTCATCGCCTTTCATCAATTCGAGTCTTCAATGGAACTTCCTCGAATGAGCTGCAAGCTGGTGGACGAGCAACATTCTGTTCACAGCAAGCACAATCTTCGCTGCGAGGATTGTGTCAATGTTCTGAGACAATTGAGAAGAACCCCGCTAGACAAACTATCTCTTGTAAGATCTCTCGAGTTAAGAGCCGTTGCATTTCTACCCGATGATCGATTACCCTATGTTTGTAGCAGTAATTTTGCAACGCCTGAATTTCATAGAAAAGTATTTTATATGTCGGCGACATTAGCCGGAATCTAGGGATAGCCATATTTTACAAGGAAAACATGACAAATGTGTGATTAAAATAAATCTACTGCAAAAGCTGGTGTGATACGTTTGAACAAATGCCGTGCTTTTTCTGGTAACAAAACTGCCTCCTGATGAGTCAGAATTTTAGCTGCTTACTAGCAAGTGTGCAACTTTTTGCTGTCGCTTCAAAGCCAGATCGCAAAGCAAGAAGACTCACACTACGGCTTGATTGAACGATTTGATTATGACTGGAAAAGATTTCTCTCAATCGATACGAAGATCGCGTGATTCGAAGTTCCTCTTTTTGCAGATGCGCCAGCTAGAGGGAGAAAGCGTCTCCGTTCCTCTCTTTGTCTCCCTTCGTGCCCAGACTTTCATTTACGTTAGTCGCGTTTTTTTCGAACGGTGCGTTGTCTTATTCGCCTTGTTGATCAATGGAAGAATTTCAGAAATTTTCAGAAACGATGAAAGTTCCACTGAATGTGGCAGGATTCACCATCACCGAGCTGAAAAAGAAAGGCCACACGTCATGGCTGGCCTTCGCCCTCGGAATCGCCGTTGGAGTTATTCTCCTTCTTGGCTCGCACATTCTCTTCGGAACCTTCAACTCTTCAACTGAAATTTCTACAACTAGTACTGCATCGACATCAACGGCTTCGTTTACTCAGCATCTTCAAACCACTTCGATTTCGACAAGAACTCCCAGCGCTCCGCTCACAACTGGAAGCTTTTTGCAACAACGGCCTTGGTAAACAGAAGATTAACGAAAAGACTGTATTTTTCTTTCATTCAGCATGTGCCAATCCACATTTGCTCATGGACTACCGAAGAAGAACGCCGTCAGCGATTCGCTTATCGATGTGTCGAACATGAACTGTTTCTGCTACACAACAATCTCCTCTCTCAGCTTCGACGATGCTCAACGTGAATGCGCTAAGTGGAATGAGTCGTTGGTGTCGATCAACTCAGAAGTTGAGGAGAAGTTCATTGACAGCCACGTCGTCGATCGTGAGTAACCTATCTATTTATTTAACACTCGTTCTCTCTAAGGGCCAAAGTCCTTGTTCACAGAAAAAATGAAAGTTCTTCTTTCCGGGAATGTTGTATACCATCTTGTAGAGAATCGCGCGCTGATCAAAATGCTGCAAAGCCGGGAGCAAAAAGTTGAGATCCAAGCGATAAATGCCTAAAAGTACTTAAAAAAGTGGGAAATAATTGAACCTAAAGTGTAAAGTTAAGAGGAAACGCCATCGAAAAACTTTTTGATTGGTAGAAAGTTGATATGATGAAAGTAGAGCTCGCAAGGAGTCTAACGCTTCAAACCGGAGCGAAATTGGTTTAATCCTCGCCGAGATCTGAGGATTTCGAATCGTCATGTACCAGACCGGGTTGACTGAGGTGAGAAGCGTGACGTTAGATCAATTCCGCAAAGAGTCGATTTTTTTGCCCTTTTTGTTTTCACTCAAATCTTGCTCGGCGGTGAAGTAGGACGTCGTAGGCGTGCCGTAAAGTTGTTGGTAGCTGAGTTTTAGCACCAAACATATTTCTTTTGAACTTCTCGAAAGGACAAGTTTGTTCCCGGAAGATCTGGAGCCAGTTTTGGATCTATCACTGCCCCTCCTGCGGGAACTGGGAGGTATTTCATCTTATGCAGAATTCGAAGGGCTACAAAACAAGCCAATAAAACCGCCTGGGGTCGAAGATCTGAGCGAGAACGAGGCAAAAGATCGATTTTTGAGGTAGCGCAACGTCTAAGAAAACGTGTGTTTAAGAGACACCACATGGATTCTGTGAAAACCAATGACGCCAAAAGAATCGGCATGAAAAACTGGTCTAGAAAACGCAAAGCGCGTCCCGATTGCTGCCATCCCAGAGAAAAGTTAAATGAACCCCAAACTAAAAACAACTTTTAGGCATTTCTCGCTTGGATCTCAACTTTTTGCTCCCGGCTTTGCAGCATTTTGATCAGCGCGCGATTTTCTACAAGATGGTATACAACATTCCCGGAAGAAGAACTTTCATTTTTTCTGTGAACAGGCATAGGGAGCACTCTTTGATCCTTACAGAGAACGAGTGCTAATATCAAAAGATGTAGGCTCGGAATGGCAACAACAGTGCAAAAAATTAGCCGCGACCCGCATACAGGTGCGAAAACGGTCCTGGAATACGGTAATTTCCTCCTCCCTCCACCTCAATAATTGCCGTTTTCGGCGATTTTTGATTTTAAACACGGCATTTCAACGGTACAGGGCGATTCAGCGCTCAATTCTGACCCAGGAAACATATAGACAACATTTTTAGCGGCAAGACCCAGACGTCTAAAAATTATATCCAACGGTACCAAGATCGGAGAAAACTGGAAACCACCTGTAGACAACTTTTTTGAAGGCTCTGGAGAACGAGTGTTAAACAGTAAGTCAATTGAGCCGACCTACGCTGTACTACTCAACCTGCTCATCAGGAGGCTACGGGTCATGGTTGTGGATGAAGTGGAATTTCTCGTTGTTGTGTCGCTCGCGTTGTGGTCGCCGAGTACTAGCTGTTGCTAATGGAAATGTTGGGCGTTGAAGCGCTCGACTATGACACCGAGTTGTTGTGCCGGAGGATTCGCAGGGAAACTTTGTCGGAATGCCTCGCCTAATACAAGAGAAATTAACCAGAGAGGCGGCAGCATTGCGGCTAGCAACCCTCGAACTCGTTCTTCCAGCTCTTGAGGTTTTCGGATTTGCATCCACCGAAACGAACCGCAAGCGTTTCAGCATTTCGGCGCTTGGCGTATCGCTTCGTCTCGACGGTCGAATTTTCAGGGACATTTGGAATGCATGCGATGGACGAGCAGCTTGAAAATCTGCTCACTGCTACTTTCTAACTGAGCTCTTTAATCTTTCCAACGCATTATAAACATGCCAAGTTTCCGCTTTAAGCTTTCTAGCGAATGGAGGGCTTGCCGCTTGCTTCATGAGGCTACAATCACTCTCCGAGAGCTCGCCTACGAGGGCTTGAACTGTAGCGAGCTCGAGAATACGAGCCGGAAAAAAAGAATATCGGAATCCGAAATATTTGCTCTAGCTGAACAGTAGGGTCGGGTCATGAGAAGACGTCATTCTGCTGTAAAATCAGAGCCTGAAATGAAGAAAAACGCCATAAACAGAGCACTTCTTTTGAAGGAAGAATACAATCAGAACAGCATGCGTTTGCACTTTTCGCGGTGGGTCATATCTTGGGTAGATCAAAATTTGACCCCCCTCGGGCCGCCGGAAGGGTCTACATGACTCCCTGCCCACCTCTGTTTGTTTGTGGTGGGGAGCCTGTGTCTGCGACGCTGCTCTCGTCGCTGTCTCGCTGTGGCCTGATCTTGCTACTAACCGCACAGTGCTGAGAGCTGCTGCCTAAAGAATGAACTCCTACACGTATGCTGGCTGTCCCTCAAGTAAACTACAGCAAAAACATTGTGAGCGAGAACAACAGGTAGCTGCATTGTAGTTGCCCGATGCCACTCGTTTCTTGCTGCAAATGGCAAGCCCCCACTTGCGGATTTGCATTTGCGGATTTTAAGCTCCTGCATAGGTGAAGCTCCTAGGACGCCAATTGTAAATCAAGAGGTCTATCATGTACAAGCCATGCTTCTCTCTGGCGCTTTTCTATTTGGGGGTTGCGGTGCCAAGAGGCCGACTTCTCCCTCTTTCTCTTTGCTGTCCGAGAACCTCGGCTCAGCACTGTAAACACCCTCTCTGACTGCTCTAGAGAAAGTACTAATTAAATGGGTTGACGTTTCGCGTGTTTAGAGTGGCAAGGGATGATTCAGCAACGGACTTATTTGGTATGAAATGGACTTCCGGTTGCAGTGACGCAATACCAACGACACAATCCTTCGCAACTTGTTTTTCTTATAAAGCTGACGTAGAAGAGACAAGAATAGTTTTTGACTTTTGTCCAACCGCTTCGCGTGACTCTGTTCGATAAAAGACCCTTCTACGCCCCCGTCATTTAACGTTCTTACACTCCGCCGTACAACGCGAATCGATTCGGTCGACTCTTGGGCATCCAACAGGTACTGCGGCACATTTCCTCACTCTCCTTTTTCGTTTTTGATGCGACACGGGCTGCTGGCGATTATCATCCTTATCACTTCGGTAGGCTCTTCTCGCGGCTACGTGGGCTCATCAAGTAGAAATCCACAGTCATCCAGGTGTGCTAAAACAAACGAATAAAGAACCTTCTAGATTTGTCGATAAGGAAGCTGGACCAGGATCCACGAAGAACGGCGACCTTTGGCGTCAAGATGTGCGTCGAGTGCTTGGTGCCGCCGTGGGATATGAGGCTGGTAGACTTATCATCAAATCGCCAGATGTGCCGTTTAAAGTTCAAGGACGTCGATACTATTGGGGGACTCAATTCAACGGACCATATGGTATTCACGCTTGCTGATGTTTTATAACCATCTCGCTAAGATCAGTTTCGATGCACTATCGCTTATTCGCAAGTTGCCACCATCGCAAATGCCGAAACGTCAAAGTCAGTTTCGCAAGCAAACGGAACTTCTTCGGTTGATACCACAACGTCGACGAGGGCTTTTTTTGATAACGTTGGCAATGCCTAAATCGATAGACGATTTTCAGATTCAATTCGCAGATGGTTCACAACCAACGCAGATTTCCTGGGGATGCACCGTGCATGTGGAGAAATGCTGTGGAATTGAATGTTGCCACGTGGAGACAGAGTAAGTTTTTTTTTAGAAATTTTCATGCACTGATTTTGACTTTTCTCAGACTTTATGTCTACTATCTACTGGTTGCCCTCGTCTTGTTCAACGTATTTGGTTGGATGTTTATCCTCTGCCAAAAAGTTTATTACTGCCTTAAAGGCTGGATAAGTAAACGCCAGTCACCTAATTCATTTACATCATTGCCAACCCGAGAGATCGAGTCTCTGGTGTAGAAGAAAATGCCCCTAGCGATGGGAGACTAGCGAGCTACCGATCAGCGAGCGGAGAACCGAAAGGCGGCTTTCGTTCTATTCAACTAGCGTAAAGAAATTCTGGGCGATAAAGTTTTTTGTTCTTGTGCGGTTGCTCCAAACATTCAGTTTTCGTCGTCTTAAGAAGCAAAAGCAAAACGACAAAACATACCATGAATGAATGAATTTCTTGTGAACGGCATCGTTTGTAATGGATATACTATGCACAAAAAAGATTTAAGGTTCTTCAGCGTTTTCCTGCTTGCTAGTAGCACACTGGAGTTTCTGCCTCAAAATCACGTTTTTATATCTTTGTAAAGTTTTTGGAAGTTTGGTCCGGGCAAGCTTAGCATCATTGGAAAGAGTATAAAAAGTTGTACATGTCTGCAAAATTTCATAAAAATCGGATCATTGGTGTTCGAGAACTGAAAAGAATGAAATAATGCAACATTGCCACAAATGCCTATTGGTTCTCTGAAGTAAAGGGATGACATAACTATGACACAAAGGCCAGGGCGACCACGTTGTGAAACTCACAGCGTCAAACGTGTGACCATTCTCGCAAAGCAACAGTGCGATTATTTTCTTACAGTGGATTCTGTTTAAAAACTTCGTTATTCACCTGTGGCCTGTTTAGGCAGCATTCTTGACTGCGACTCTATTGCCCAAACCGAGGAGAGCTACAGCCTTGCCTGGACGCGCCGGTAATGCCTCATCCTCTACAGAGTGACGCGACAATGGTCGCGTCGTCGCTGTTCGAAAAAAAATGAGAAAAAAAATGACTTCGAGGTGAATTTCACGTCCTTTTCTCGCATCTCCACCAAAGGAAACTTCCCCCTTTTCTCGCCCTTTGGGCCTCTATCGAGATAGAAATAACGCTTTTTTTTTCATACTGTGTTTACGAAAGACGCTTATGTAACCGCATGTTTCAGATTCCCAAACCACCTCCAAGATGTTTTGCACCGAATGGCTTATTCAGCTCTATGGTATTTTAAAGTGGCGAAATTTGTGTTCATCCAGATTCGTTGTTCTGCAGGCTGTGCTTGGAACGAGCGAAAGAAAAAAGCTGACTAATCCCATCTAAGCATGAAAAAAATTGAGCAAGAAAGGTCTGACAAGAGCAGCAGAAGGAGGGCTTTGTCGGCAGTGAATCTCGGCGAGCGTGGGTGCATTGCGAGAGCAGAACTATGTGCATGCCTGGTTCCTCTACGTCAATTTTGAATTCATTTGACCGTCTCTTTGGCTGAACATATGTATATTTTTCGTATTTGGCTTCAGCGTATCGTTTGAGACTCCATTTATCGCAAGTCTTGTGTGGACGGCACGCCTGAATGCCTTAAAACATCGAAGAAAAAATGTGGCACCGGAATTTCTGATTGTATGCTAGGCCTTTTACTAGAGGAGTTGCAAGTGACTTAAGTCCGCTTTAAAGGGCCTTGCCGGGGAACGTTTGACCCCCTGCTTTCTCTACATCAATCGATAGAGCTCGTCGGGTCGATCAAAAAAGTCTCTTGACATAGGGCCGGTAACGACTGAAATGTCCACAACGGCCAAAAGAAATTAGAAATTAGTTTTTTTTCGCGGCCCATATTGCCGACCCCAGAATCGTGATGGGACCCTCGCACGCTATACGATAGCGAATATTCTTCCTCGTTGATTTGCTGCTTTTTATTATACCAGCGGCGCTACGCGCCACTGGGCGCATGCAAACCTTGTTGCACTCGTTGCACTCGTTGCACTCGTTGCACTCGTTGCACTCATTGCACTTGCACTCATTGCACTCGTTGCACTCGTTGCACTCGAGTTCGATTCCCGCCTTTGCCAATTTTTTTGCTCTTCTTTTTTACCATCTCAACTGCTGCTTTAGAGCATACAAACGGGTTTTCTTTGTCCCAAACACCTTCTGTAACAAATATTAGACGCCTTCTGCATCTTGTTATGATCACACAGGGGACAAGCCTGGCGAAGAGAAGCATCGAAGTGAAAGAGGACGGGATTCCCAGACCTCAACAATCTGCGAATTCGGTGATCTAATTATAAGCTGAGTTGAAGAGAGCTGATGGGAGAGCCGTCGGAGAGAAGCCAATACGTGATGAGTTCTGGAGATCCCCGGCTTTCCGGTCTTCTTGATAGGAATAGCACCCAGGAGAGAAGAACGAGCCAGCCCGTCTCATGAGAACTCGCCCCTTGACAATTCGCAACATGCTTGCTTCATGAAACTCTCTTCAGATTTCAGAGTTTCATCAGTCTTCCAATGTTACATTGCATGCCGTCATGAAGAAGCCCTTAGATCAAAACGCATTCAAGCACATGAAGGAATCTCAAAGAACGCATTCACAAGACTCGCAAACCCTCATCCGAGACTCTCTGATTGTGGCGCTTGCTTCTCGTGAACTTATGAAAAGACAGCTGCAGAGAAACGATGTGAAAAGTTTTGGAACCACACTGAGGTGGAGATTTTCCAAAGCTGTAAAAAGTGCCTAATGCGTGTGAATGCCAATTCGTGTCTGTTTGAAACTCAGTTGAACTGTTAATACAGTCGACTCGACACCATCTTCTGCAGGGCTTAAGGCAGCAGAGAACGATGAGGGGAAGTCGCTCGAGGAAAAGCGCTTCGAACAACGAGAAGCACGCAGGAAGGCAACCCGGATGCAAAGAGATTCAGGAAATGCTTCGTCTTACGAAGCGCCTTGGGAAGTCTTCTGGATATTGTACTCCACGGCCATGTTGCGCTGCTAAAATCATCTTAAAACTGAGAAATAACAGAGAATAAAGCATGAAGTTAACGAGTGCTGCGCTCTTGAGAGTAAATGTTGTAGTGAGGAAACCGACGGTCAACAAGGGCAGCAATGAAATTTTGCTTTCATATTCATTTTGCTCCTCAGGACTGACTCCCAACGATTGATTGACTCTGCCGCGTTCGCTGCTTAGATGGTGTGTTCATGAAACAGAAGCCTCCCTTGATGGGAATGGGAAAATTGTTTGAGAGAACCCCGGGCTAACAGATTGTAGGCCTCAAATGTTTTATCAATGACACTTGAAACTTCCAAGTCGCGAGGGCTCGTTCTCGGCGTGGAAGCGACGGATTTCAATTCTGCAAAAAGCATCTGGTTGAGGAAGACGTCTACTTTCACATCCACTGCTTTGAACGAGGAAATTCCATCAACTGGACCAAAAGATCTGCGCTCCTGGGGTACTTCGCCCCGCTGATCACGCTGTTGGCGTTCGTTTTCTGAGAAAAGCTCATGCTCTTCGATTGCCAAACTGCGGACTCCTACGAGATTGTCTCGCCACACCGCCGCCTTCCCCGAGGATCTTCGCGCTGCTGTTCCACCTGATCTCGATGCAGACAATGAAATCAGCCGAGACGCTTTGACATGAAAACTCGACGAAAATCCGTCTGTCCAAGCCTCAATGACGCTCCGTGTGCTTTGAACGAATCCTCGCGTCCTCATTTTCGCTTCATCGCAACAGGCAGAAGGTTTCATTGTTGAATCGAGCTTCTGCTCAACTGATAAAATTTCTTTGAAACTCTCAATTCACGATGCGAAAGTTGAACTGACATGAGCAACGTCATGAAATTTGGATTGAGCACGAAAAGCAAACAAAACTGATCCATAAATGATACATTTCCCGGCATCACAGTGATCACTAGTGATGGCACGTCTCAGTGCTCCGATGAGTTCGCTGTGTGAAACTCATTTGAATCGACAGTTAATGGAGTTTTTCGAAATCGGCGATCGTGCGAGCGTCAACATTTGTCGTTTCCCTGCAGTGTTATCTCACAGTTTTGAAACTTAAGTGTCGCTCGTATGGTGTTGCTCACAAGAAGACCTTGGCATTGATTTCGCAGCTTCGCCGATTCAGTGTCTCTCCTCAAGGGCTCGTGTGAATTGATTTTGCAACATTCTGCAGCAAAAAAAAATCGTTGAACAATAGTTCCTGAGCCGCCTTTCACAGCTCCTTCTCTAAGTTTCAAACGAGGATCTTCACTTCATCGTCCTCGGCGACCGGTCGTCTTCTCCTTCTCTGGTGACTCACGGCTAGTCGCCGACGAGGATTCGGCCACTCGCGGCTCATCTTCGGGCGAGTGGCGGTCCTCTTCCCTTGCCCAGATTTTTAGAGTTGCTTCGAGGAAGCGAATGCTCAAACATTGAAACATAGGGAAGATGCTCGGAAACGGAAAAGTCAGGATTAGTTGCCGCTGATGGAGTCGGCTGAAGAAGAGTGCGAAACTCTTCAACGCGAAGAGAGCTCTCCCACCTGAATCTTATGGTATTTATTTACAAAGCTACGGTCCAAATACCTAACAGCTCTTTATGCCGGTTCTTTCATTTGCCACAAACTATTCGGTTTTGCTGCTGAGTATCGAAGAGCCTCAATCGCGATCAGGTCCATTTTTGTGCTGCCTGGAAATGAAGTTTTTGAAACCGAGAGGTATCCTTTGAAGATTCTTCGCCAAGATTGGATTTCGATTTCTAATGTAAATAAGCTCAATGAATTTCGAAGACCATCGTTTGTGTGCACTTGCTGAAACAAAGATGTTTAGCCACATATGAGAGATTTGTCGAAGTTAAAGAGATCATTATGTAAACGGAAGAAATTTAGGTCGAAACGAAACTGTTCATGAGTGGCTTGGGTTGCATACAGATGCGATCGAGCTCTATGCGAAAAAAGGGCAATTGTCAAAATGACGAAACGGATAACAACACCGCTTGTACAATATATTGCGACGCATGCTCACACTGGAGATGAGGGTCATCGAAAACGGGAGCAGTAAAGCCACGAAACCGGCGATAGCATCACGTTGAGCAATCTGAAATGTTGCACAAGATAGCGAACAGGCATCCGAGCCATTTTAATAGCTAGCTGATGAAGATTGAGGGAAACAGCAAAGCTCGTGTCTAAATGTGGTCTCCTCGTACCACTCAATTATTGCGACGCATGCTTCACGTGAACCTAAGTAGTCATTTCGAAACCGCAATCTGGTTTTCAGCGAAGTGACTGACGGCAGCCACTTTCTCTTCGAAGCATATCGGTCTGACAAGAGCGTTTATAAAGAGGACAGCCTGTTGGGAAATCAAGGAATCTTCTACGCGCAGACGATTGTAAAGTCGGTGAAACCAAGCAGTCATGGCAAACGAATGCGAATAAAAAATCTCGTCATCAGCTGAAATACAGAGATAATGAATTCGTGAAACGAAGGTCTCGCTTCGGATTCAAAGCAACTTTGTGGAAATGGATCAGGAGGACAAGCAGCACAGGCGGCATTGAAGTTCACGCGAATCATTTGTTCTGTCTTTCAATAGAAACTAACTTCAAATGCAAACGCTCTTCTAATCTGATTGTGAGTCATCTACAATAATAGGTGACACCACAGAAAACACGGCCGTCTGATTTTTCTTCTCGCCGGAACTAGCTGGGCGGATGGGCGAAGCGGCGAAGTTATACAGACTGAAGGTTGAAAGCGGGATTGCTAGCTTTGATTGAACGTCTTCTGGCTCGTGAAGGTTCTGGCACCCTTCTCTTTTCCCGATTTTTTAAAGATTTTTCTAGCTATTTTTTGACTTTTTCTTTATTTTGTACTCCTCCCCCTCAAAGTCTTTGCCTCGATCACCGCTTGCAGGTCTGCTGGCTCGTGAAGGCCTCGCTACGCTCGGCCTTCACTCGCCAGGCGCGGCCCTTCGGCGCGCCGGCCGCTTCGCGGCCGGGACTTTCCTCCTTGCACTCTTTCTCCAGCAAGAGATCTCCTGGCCTGCCCGTTCTTCCTCCAAAGAGTTGCTGCCGTGACCGCTCCTTGCAGGTCTTGTTGACTCGTGAAAGGCTCGCTTCGCTCGCCTTTCACTTCGCCAACTGCGGCCCTTCGGGCCGCGCGCTGCCGGCGCTTATCGTTGAGTATACTTTCCTTGACTAATGAAACGTTCTTGAAACCGCTATCTGATTTCCAGCAAAGTGCATGAAAGCAACAAGCGGCGTACTCTTCGAAGCTTATCAGGAAAAGTGTCTCAAGAATTCTCACACTCTCTTTTCGAAGGGTTTGTGAAGACAATAAAACTTCAGGATCCCTTTTCGAAATTGTCGCACAAATTGCAGTTGTTGTGAACCAAAAACGTTAACAAAAAGTCTGTCATGGAGGAACGAGCAAAGACGATTTTGGCGTTGTACAATATTATGTGAAGCTCCAAAACCGCTTATTCAGTGTTCGTTTTGGACCCGCAATCATATCCTAAACCGACTTTACCATCAAGAGCGTTATTCGGGTTGGCGTCGTCGGGTGCTTCGCGATGAACGAAAGTGACTTGAGAGTAAGAAGATTCAAGGAGGTACGTTCTCGAGAGTCCGTTGAAGAATTTGTTCCTGTTTACTCTTGTTCTTCGTAAAAATCATATCTCCGTTTCAAGGGTTTGCTATCTTTGCAGCGCGCTCTTATCGAACAATACTCGCGCGATTTTGCCAATGCTCGCGCGATTCGCCTCCACGTTCTGCCTTTACTACCGACACCCCCATTTGTTTTATTCTATGCCATTTGAAGAAGTCTTTAGACCAAAAGGGCAGATAAATGACATTCAACTGGATGCCTCTCCGCGCTCCGATGTGTTCGCTGTGTGAAACTCAGACGAAAGGGCTGTCCCTCGCAGTTTTGAAAGGGATCCGGTAAAAAGCTGACCGGGCTGACCGAAAACTGTAAAAGGCTGACTGGGCTGACTGGCTGACCGAGCTGACCAGAAACTGTAAAAAGCTGACCGACTGTCCAGGCTGACCGGCTAGCCGATGGGATTTACAGGCTGACCGGCTAGCCGATGGGATTTACAAACCCAAGGGTTCGATTGTCCTGTTCACGCGTAATTATCATAAGCATCTGAAGCCTATGTGTCGCTTGTGCTCGCTCTTGAACCTCATTTCCTCGTCCACTCAGCGGGCTCAATGTTATTTACTGTAATAAATACTCATCGGTGGTTTGAATGAGTTGCGGGCAACAAGCTTGTCGCTTTTATTGGTAATTTGTGGTATGTCATTTGATCATTGTCGTGAGGCTGGTGGTCTTATTTTGATAAGACCAAGACACAAGAATAGACATGGAAGTAAGATTCAAAGAGATGCTTTCTTTAGAATTTTTAGGAAAACCGATCGTCTCTCGAACTCTACACGTTCTTCTGCAAAATGATACATCTGTTTCAAGAAATGGCTATCCGTGCACCGTTTTAACATTTCCTGTTACCCATACGCCGGATCGTTTTGCTCGACGCCACCCATGAGTAACTTCTTTCGAGCTTCAACGCATTGAATGAATTTCAAGTTTACTCAAAACCACTTCTTGGTTTCACGAGAGTTTCATTTGTTCCGCAGAAATTGTGTTCTCAGTTCAGTGGCGGGTAACGAAATCCTTCGTGCCACGGCTTCACCCATTCACCTTATTGTCTTTACGCAGATTGTCTTCAATACGTCTTCTATCCTTCTTGGTTTGCAACCAGACACATTCTTGAAATTTATTCAAAGCCCGTTTTCTTCTCTGTATAGTTTCCTTGTGTTGAAAGGCATTAGCGTGATGAAGAAGAAACTTTGGACGTTGGCTTTGATCGTGTGCAAATGGATTGTCTAAGCTTTGGAACGAATTGTCATGAGACGAGTTGTTGTGAGACGACTTGACATGATGCGAGCGAGAGTGGCAAAACTACAATAGTAACCTTGATGAGCTTTTACGTCAAAACGAGATCCCTGTTTCAAGAACTTTTTATCCCTGCAGCGCAAGCGCTTTGTTCGATCACATTTCAGGCGTGGGACTTCAAAGTAAAGGTACAGTAGAAAAGGAATCGGTCTGCCAGCGTTTGTCATCTCTCGGTTTCAGCATGCATCATTCAGTTTTGTTCACGCCTTGCTCTGATCATTCCTGCGTGGGCGAAGATTGTTTCAGATCGACACCACTACCGCTGAAAGCAACAATCAAGTGTTTCGGAGGTAACGAGCTGTTTCTTTACCACATCCAGATGAAATTTGGTCGAAGCCACTCTATTCGAAAGAAAGAAAGAAGCCAGATCGATCAAAGATTGTGTGCAAAGGACTAGTTATTGAAACAATGAAACTGAGAGACAACCTGGAGATGGGGCAGTTTCCTTCCGCTTTTGCTTACAACACAAGACCTCATTGTGATCATTGAACTTCGCACTGATGCCGCAATGATAGAGTGCCCTTGAAACGGAGAAGTTAGTTGTCTCTTGAAAACAGTCAGTCGCTTCAGCCGCAATAGCCGCTTGAGTAAATTCTCAAGAAGGCAACTCTTCGAATCTTACATCCAGAAAACTTGGGTTCGCGGTTTCGTGTTTGTGGTAGAAGACGAATCAGACCCCAAACAGGTGATAGCAAGACATTTCGTGGCATTGTTTTGCCAGTAGAAAAGACTCGGTACGGTGGAGAGTTTCGCTCCTCCTCTTGTAGATTTGTTCTGGGGCTAGAGGCTTACTCCGCGAGTGGGCAGTGCCTTATACCCCGCGGAGCGCGTCGCATTGGTCATCGTCCAAGTGTTGAACAGATTATCACGCAAGAAAGACACTGGCCGGCGCTGAAGAACCCCGAAGCGCTCGAGAAATCTTTCCTCTCTTCCAGCCCCGAGCCAGCAGCTGCTGCTGAGCGGCTCACATAACTAGTCAACAAGTACTGCGGCTCGATTAATGGACTTCTTCTCTCTTTCAGCGAGCGAGCGACGTGAAGGCGAAGGTGTGGCGAGACAGGTTGACTTGAGCCCCGGCGATTTTTTTCTTCAAAATCAAATCTCTGTTTCAAGGAGTCATTTTCTCTGCGGCACAGCCACTTGCCCATTCTCGACTGGTGTGACGGGAAAAATTGCATGTTGGTTGTGAAAGGCTGAGGTTGGGTAGCCTGCCGCTTTCAAATCTCCGGTAATAAACATGCCAAAGCTGTACACTGATGGCTTTCTTCCCTACGCCTTTTGGTTCACGCCGTTTCAAAAGCGTCAACACGTGTTCCTCAAGAGAGTTTCACTCAACAACAATCTTATCATTGAAAGTCTGTTTCATTTCGGAGTCTCTTTCAAGCCACGTTTCCTCTCTGCATGGCTTCTCTTTTGTTGTCTGCACAGCTTCTTCTAAGACAACTTCTCCCTCAAATTAAGACCTTTGTTTCACCAACTCCATATCTTCATGCTAGGTGCGTTGTTGTTCAATGGGAGCTGAGAGTGTCCAGGTTGTGAAGCCGATTCACAGAGGAAAACTGTCTCACTACGTTGTTGGGCATCGGTTTCATTACCACAGCATTTGCTATATTGGGCGGGCCGCTTGTTTGTAGCGTCTGACATGTGTTGCAAGCAAACAAAGCATTGGGCAGATTCGATGCGACAAGTCGCTTTATCAAAAACGAGATCTCTGTTTCAAGGAGGGGTTTATGTGTTGCTCGAAAATGAGCACGACAATTCATGGTTGTTCTGCGTCGGCAAGAAGATTTTCACCGAAGGCATTGCGCACATTATGCATGTAAGCAAGATTCAAGTAGAACTCTTCCGAAAACGTTTACTGTTATGCGGCTGAGAGATATTGAAAATTGTTCGGAAGGCGGATAGAAGTTTCAGACGTTTCACTTATGGCTACCGAATGTTTTGCGCCGTTGTGGTGTTCTTGCGCGGTCGTTTCGCAAGCTTCAATTCGCGGCCTCCTTGTCCACATTCAGCGTAGTTGCGAACTTCCTCACTTACAAGCTTGATTTTTCCAACCTTGGGACCATTCATCAAGAATCCATCGCGGTTTCAGCTTTGTTACATCAGAGTAGTGAAGACAAGCACAGTAATAACATCTCTTCCAGTTCTTTCGACACATCCGCTACATAGTTGCATCACTTGCTTTTGTTTTGCGATATCATATTTATGGCGCATGAGCGCATGCCGCACGAATAGTTTGTCCTTGAACCGGAGTGCTCATTTTTGACTACGGGCCTTTCTCAAAACATCCCAACAAGCTTCATTCGATTTCACTTCGAACACTACAAATCCGCAAGCGTCAATTGGAAATGCGAGTATCCTTTGCTTTTATGGTAGTCGTGAAACAGCGAATCGCGCAATTCTCTCTCGTCGAGAAGAAATTTCACTCACATTGCATGTTTCCCTTCACGCCGTTAGCCTTTGCTTCCTCGAATTGTTTTCAACCAATCATGTAGATGAAGCAGTGATGAAACCAACAGTCAACAAGTCAGTGGATATTGTTCTTTTATTCTCGTGTGCCTCGGGACGCGTGATTGACTCTGTCGTGATTGACTCTGTTGTTAGACAAAGAGTCCGTGAAACAGAAACCTCCTTTGAAGGCACAAATGTTGGAGAAGAACCCCAGGCTCAACTGATTGTAAGCCGCGAATGAATTATCGATAAGGCAACTCTTTGAAACAACAAAGGAAGAAAGCAACCAATGAACTAGCGAACGCGCGTGAGTAAATGTTAGAACAATGAAACCTATAGACGATCATGATGCGGTCAGTGTCCTCCTTCATCGTACTTTCTGACTACCATCGCTCGCCAAGATTGGACAATTCTAGCGTGCTGCACAGATAGCAATTCCATGAAACGGAGATAACACTTTGAAGAAGAAGAAGTCAGCTCATCAGGAGCAAACTCGTTAACGGACTCTCAAGAAAGCACATCCTTGAATCTCACTTCCAAGTCTCCCAGACTTCTCTTCATTTCCGTCTCATCAAGAAAGACTCCCTCGCTCGACTCACCAAAGCGGGCAGTCTCACGTTTAAGCTCAAGTCTTCTTGGAACAAATGTCTTGCTGTTGGAATAGAGCTTTTGCTACAGTAACCCGCTGGCCAAACCCGGCGCAAAAATACAGGAAATTGTCGGCTTCTCTTGATGCTTTTCTCAAACTTTGTAACTCCCTCGATTAACGACAAACGAGATACCATGCTGATTTCCGTTGACCTCGTCACGATCAGCAGAAAATTACGCATCTCACAAGGATTCATTCCACTGGCTCTACAAGAGAGAAGCGCCTCTATTCATTGCTAAAACATTCGATTTCAACACACTTGGGGTGTACAGTTGGGTCGCTTTTCTGTTTGACTAGACGGCTGGCCAAGGTTTCTCCATAAATCGTCAGTTGAAGTTGAATGCGCTGATTGGGAAGTCACGATCATTTTGCTCAACTTCTCGGTTTCATCGATTTTACATTCAAATGCTTGTGGAAAGTGATCTGGTATTGGTCGCCTTGGCTTGTTTCATTGACCAATCAACTGCTCTTGCACCTGAATAATCTCCTCAAGGGTTCGTGAGACTTCACTACTGGAGACATCTTTGGTAAAGATGAAATCAAAATGAGACCTCCGTTTCAAGAGCTTCTTATCTGCAAAGCTCGCACGGGTAAGCCGCATCGGTGAACTGTTTCATTGCTTCAACAAGGTTCGTCGTTTTACATTACTTAGCCTTCCTTTTGCTGCAGCAGTCGACCTTCCTTCTCTCATCTTTTGCATCGGTGTAAGATTGCGAATGTGCTTCCAGCGATGCTTACCCGTTCGGGTGAACTAATGAAATTGTTTTGAAACGGAGGATTGATTTCCGGTGTTGTTAGTCAGCTAATGCAAGAAAAAAAAGCACATAATGATGCAGGCTTTCGGTTCTTTCGTCACTAGCATCATCACCAGCATCACCAGCATTACAACTGCAAAGCTTGTCCGCGCCCTTTGAAGCTTGCGAAACGACGGCCTTGTTTGGAAAAAAAAGTGTTGTGAGACAATTTCCACAGCGAGTATAAAGCAGTCGTATCGAAGACAATCTGCGCAATGTTATAAACTGAATGGGTGAAAGCGTGGGATGAACGATTCCGTTAACCGCGGCTGGACTGACAACCCGGTTTCCGCGGAACTAATGAAACCTTCGTGAAACCAAGAAGTGGGTTTGAGTAAACATGAAGTTCATTCAATGCATTAAAGCTAGAAGTTACTCATGGGGCGCCGAGCAAAACGATCCGACGTATGAGCAACAGCAAATGGTAAAACTGTGAAACTGAACAACAACGATGACGGATCTTCTCACTCGCTCTTCATTTTTCATCCGCCCGGCAGCGAAAGGAGATTAGGGGCTCTCGAGTGCTGCACAGATAGCCTTTTCTTGAACCAGAGGCCTCGTTTCGCAGAAGAATGTGTAGAGTGTGAGCGACGACCGGTTTTCCAAAAAAAGAATTCTATAGAAGGCATCTCTTTGAATCTTACTTCCAAGTCTATTCTTGTGTCACGGTCTTATCAAAAGACGACTACCAACTTTAACACGAAGCCTTCTCTCAATAACTACGACCGAATACTGCGCAGCTAATGAGTACATTTTGAAACCGAGATCCAGTTTTTTTCTGTAGAGGATGGTATGCAGCCGGCGAGACAAGACCATGTCCCAACCAGGTGAACAATTCAAAGAAGAGAGAATGGAGGACCTTTCGTGGCGCGAATCAAACTGTGATTGAAATTTTTCAGTCAAAAAATTTGAAACCGCAAGTTGACGGGCTCAAATTTGGCCCGAATAAAGTCTTCTTTGAATTGTTCACCTGGTTGGGACATGGTCTTGTCTCGCCAGCTGCACACCATCCTGTACAGAATTTGACGCTCTTTCTCCATGGCAGGTTGAAATCCCCTGCAAGGGGGGTTTTAAATGGGGTAACGAATTAAAATAGCATTTTTCGAGAAGTCCAAAAACGTCCGTTTTGGCTATTTTTGCTCGTCCAGAATTGATTATCAGCTCTTTTTCAAACCTATCAACAGCAATGTGGTAGAGGGGATTCCCGAGCGTCTGATGAGCTTTGAAGCAAAGAAATTCGTAACATCCTGCCTGACGAATGGCCATCTGAAGTTTGCTAGATTTTCCATCTCTCCGCCCTTGCTACGGCTCAACAAAGCGTTTTCGCGCGAAACTGAGTATGCCATTCGATCGGGCGTGGCTGACTACCCCTAGGGGCAATTAGTACAGAAAAATCCGGGAAGGCGACTTTCGGACTGCTCCCGGCAAAAGTCGATTCTTAGAGACATTGCGTTTTAATCAAAAGGCAGTTTCAGATGTTGCACCCAAGCGAACAGCAAGAATGCCCCGATATTTCCATGCTGATTTTCGGTAGCGGAAAGAGGACTTTCCGGCAGGGTTATCACTTGGTGAGGCGAACTTGTCGCTCGAAGAGCCTATCTCATCTGCTTCAAGGCGAGGTTATATTGCATAAATCACTTCGTAGGGCGGCATGAGCCACACTCGTACCGTTTTACCTATTTACAATACATTTGAATCAAACGGTGGGCTTTTTTTGAATGATATGTTGCCCGTTTCAGTCGGCTTTCAAATGCTGAATCGTCGTGAAGCTCCAATATTCGAGGGTTCTCCGGTTGCTTGGACAAGTGAAGCTTCATTTTCGAGCGTGATTGATGAATAAATATCAACTACACTTTCGTGTTGGAGTGGTCATGTTTTCGCCTCAATTTCATCCGCAGTTCGAAAAGACCGTGCTAGAAGACACCACTTCGGGTTGTCTTCATCCGTTCATTTAACCGTTTCGCGTGCGCTACAAATTCCGAACTGCAGTAATCTAGCCCGCTACAGCTTCTTTGGTGAAGGCATTTTTGCGTTTGCTAAGGCAGTGTTGACTCACAGCGTTGGTCGTCATTTCTCAAGTAAGCAGTACTCGAAGAGTTGCGAGAGCCAAGCGTCGGAAGAGTTTCCAACAAGGCATTCCGATCCATCTTTGCTTTCTAACGAATGAGCATTCATGAACTTTTTGAAAAGTTGTGACGCAAAGGGTCATGCAAGTTCACTCACTAAAGCTGTTTCTTCGTCACGACAAGGTAGACCGAAGTCAAAATCGATTGACTGTTTCGATCGTGCTTCAAAGTAAAAAAGCACTATTGGGCCGCGCTTCCGTTTCAGCCTTGATCGTCGCGTTTCGACACACGATTTCTCATTTGATGAAGTGGTTATGTTATGGCTTCAAGGAATTCGGTGGCTTGCCCATTTCTTCCACCGTTCGAATTGACTACGCTTGAAAAGCCAAGATGAAGCACGAACAACAGAAGAATCAACTTGCAGCATTCCGATTGAGCTGAACATCGACAAGGTCATTCATGCGTTGATGCCTTTCTGATGATTCATCAGTTTCAGATTTTGTTTAAAAGAAAACAGATTTGAGTTTGTCGATATATCTGTGACTGGGGATTCCACGAAGTTATTTGAAAGCCGCTTGAGGCGGGCGCTTGCTGATTCCGATACTTCGATCGAAGAGAGTTCCATATCTTTATGAAAATCAGTTTAGAGAGGAAATCACAACCGTGTCAATCATCGGGTTGTTTCGAGTGTTCCAAAAAAAGTGAATCAATAATAATTCTTCTTTCTCTTCATCTGGGCATTCGCTAAAACAGTGGTCGCTGTGTGTTCATGTTGGGGACGGCGTTTGGTTGTTTATTGTACTTTCAGCTGAATGATTGGCGAAGATGAGATCATTTCTAAAATAGACTTCAATCTGACTGCAAGACGAGGATTATTGTGGTGCTGAAGGTTGAAAGTTGTCAGTAAGCGCGCTGTTTCAGTAGATAAGCGGTTCAGCAAGAATGCTTCGTTACGTAACCGTCTTTACTGGTTTTGAATCGAAATCTAGTGCAAAAGGGAGAGCGCGCGTGAACTCCCATTCCAACCCAGAGGGCCAGGCTGCCTTTTCTTCAACTTCGAGCCTTTCGGGAATACAATTAGACATCGAGCTCACATTGGCTATAGCCAAAATCTTCTCATGAGGGCAAAAATTTGAAATTGTGTTGCTAACTCACGTGTAACTCGACGGCTTCAGGTCGTTGGTTTGAGTTGGCGTGACAGGTCATACACAGTTTCTCCGACGATTCGAAGTTTTCACAATTTGATGAAAACCAAAATGTGAGTACAGCAATGCAACGGTGAGAATCACTTCAGCAAGGAAGCTGCAACAACTCAAGGCAAAGAACTCGCCTGGCGCATGACAGAGGTAGTGTACATAAGAGACGTACTGATCGAGGAGCTAAAGTGGTGCAGTTGTTCAATGCTCAACTATGCATTCAGCCAAGTGACGGGGCTGTCCCGTCCGTCACCCTGCGGTTTTCGTGTTGATTCAGAGCTTTCGTCGATTTTGCACCAACGCCCGGCCTTTGGAGTATCCGCCCGCCTGCGCCGTAAAGGCACTGAAGCTACTCTTGTGAAAGATCGCAAACGTTCAGCATTTCACATTCAGAAATCAGCAATCAAATGGCTATTTCAAGTTGTTTCCAAACATCATCTGCTCTCGCATCGCACTTCCTTACATCCTCGCTCTTCTCTTCAACGCTAGATTCTTGTGTTGTTGATACAACTTTGCCACAAAAATCAGAGAACCTTGTGATTGTCGGTTTCTTTCCCAGTTTGAATAGACACTAATCGGGGAGCATAGATACCGCCTCACAAAACAATCTCAATTATCAACAATTGCTTATGAACGATGCCGTTATTATTGATGAGTCTACTTTTTTCGACAAACCGACGGTTTCAGATTTTAGGGAAAAGGAGAAACAATTCGAGCGAAGTATTGCAGACAGGAGCTCAGCGCCACACAAGTTAGGAATCAATTGTATGCGCATTCAAGGTCCCTGCGTTTGAAGAAGATTTTATTCGCTCTGGGATAAGGGGAAATCGAAGCAACGTTGAAGTCGAAGCCGCGTCGTTGACGTCGTAGCCGCGTTGAAATCGTAGTTGCGTAGAAGTGTTATACCGTTTTTGATAATGTTCTGGTCTTACAAACCGGCAAGAAGCGGAACCAATAGATGTCTATGATCAAGAGGTGACACTGAACTGTTTCAATCGTCACTAATAAGCGAGTCAGAAATCGGTCGCCAATGAGCAGGTCGGTAAGGAGAGAAAACTATGAACTCATTCGAGTAGGGAAAACACACTTTTGTCAATCAAAGTGCCGTTTCAAATTCTGCATGTAAGCGAAACAGCAAGAATGTTCCGTTGTTCCTGCAGGTGTAGTTGGTAATAAGAAAAAGTTGTGCTCACGTTTCTCATCACGGTTACAGATTTCGTTGAAAATAAGAAAGCATTTGAGAGCGCGTTAGTCTGGAATGACAGCAGGCAAAAGAAGCGATGACTCTAAAGCGATTGAGGGTCGGAAATTGATCGTCAAGTAGCTGTTTCAGTTGTTTTTCAAAAGCGGAGCATCAAGCACTCTTCATTATCTCCAAACCTTGTGCGAATGTAATGCTGGTCGACTAAACGAGATCAGCAGTGCAGCGAGGATGGTCCAA
>JAQIXL010001008.1:0-21981 GCA_034700245.1 Poikilolaimus oxycercus
AAATTTCAAACCTAGATCTAGCCTAGATCTAGCTCAGAGCTAGATCTAGATCGAGCTCGATCTAAGCTCGATCTAGCCTCGATCTTCTTCGTTGTTATCCGCTTTCTTTTTGGTATGACCCTGGTTTTTCTGCTTTATCTAGCGCTTCACGACGTCAGCTTTCCAACCTGAGTGAGAAACAAGCACTAAAAGAAGAAAATTCCTTGTTTTGGCGCGTTTAGATCGACCTGAGGTCGATCTAAGCTCGATCTTAGATCGAGCTCGATCTAGGCCATTTGCTTCGGGCCAATAGTCACGTCAGTCACGGGGCCTTGAAGACCTCAGGGAGGAAGAAGAAGAAGGCGACGAGGGGCAAAGCGGAGGAGGAGGAGGCACCCGGGGACCACGCGGTGATGCGACAATTTTATTTGCGACGGGCGCGAACTTTTCCCCTTTTCCACACGGCAGCCAGCAGCCAGCTAGCTAGTCGGACCCCGGTCTCATTGGGGGCACATCCGCCATTGAACGGGAAGAGACGAGAGAAATTTGCCAACTGATCTTCAAGTGCAGCGAAAGATACAAACAAAGTGAATGTCTGTTTCATACCCATCACTTGTTTTCGATTTGACCACAGTTTCTTCAGTCATGGTAGCGCCTGAGCACTGATATAGCAAAAAAAAATGAGATTGGTGATCATTTGTTTCAAACTTGTCATTTTATCAGACATCACTTAAGGCTCACAGTTTCGTCTTCTTTTGTCGCGGAAATCCTTCTCACGTGCGTCTCTCACTTTCATCAAGGATTCGGTTGTTAGCCCGTCTGCTGACTCGACTCGCCGACGACGAGGAACTCACGTCGGAATAGGTGAACACCTCGCGCTGAAACACATACGCGACAGGGTGTGACTCTCTTGAAGACGTCGTTCGTCGTCTCGTGAAGAGAGGGAGGAGGAGGCTTTGTTGCCTCGGGGTGTGCTCCTCTTCTTCGCCTTGCGTCTGCCTCAAGAAGTGAGAGCGAGCGTGCGTCACTTCTCCCTCCTCTTTCTCTCTTCAAAGTCGTCATCGACCCGGGGCGCAAGGCCCGCTTCAGGGGCCCGCTCCAAGAGTTTTCGGGTCGGACCCTCCATTCAATTCCACTTTTTATACCTCGTCGTCGTCGTTGAAAAGCGAGGCGCGCGGTCATGAGTGCTTGCCTGCAGGCAAAAAGGAAAAAAAACGCGAAGGTCGAGGAATTGAGGCTCTTTTATGTCGTGTATGGCTAGAGCAGTCAGCTTCTGCTCCTCCTCCGCCTGCTCTTCAGTGCCCGGCTGTTGATTCCTTCCTCGCGCGTCCCTCGGCGTCGTCTGATGTTGCTCCCTCTCACGTCCTCTCCTCCTTCTTCTTCTTCCTCTTCGTCGCTGACGATTTTCGCCTTCTTCTTTTCGCACCATTTTCGATTTTCCGTTCTAAAAGCAATTGCCGGAGCGCCGCCGACGGCCGTCGTCGTCGGGGTCGTGAGGAAGATCGCGCGGAATCTTTGCAAAAAAACGCTCGCGCCTGCAGGAGAAGAGAGAGGAGACCCAGGAAAGGGGTGCTGAGAGCTCGCCGGCGGCGCCAAACTCTAGGCTCCCCTCTCCAAGGAGCGCCTTTTTAGCCCAAGCTCCAAGTATGGAGACGGCGGTGGAAGGCGCGCTCAGCTTCTGCTTGATTTGTGCACAATTATAAAGCTTGCTAGCTCCGGCTTCTTTTCTTCGTCTGCTGTCTGCAGCTCGGAATCGTGGGAAGGCCGGGCGGGAGTCGAAGCGGGAAGTTCGTCTGAATAGAGGAAGGGAAGTCTTGCGCGTCCCGCAGACGACGACAACGTTCGACGAAGAGGGGACTTGGCATCAAACCTCCCCTCTTCTTCGTCCTTCTTCTTCCTCCTTTCTTTCTAGTCCTCTTCTTCCCTTCAAGACGGTCTGGGGGCGAAAAATGCTTGAGCAGAAATTCCAAGAGGTTATTGAAGAGGAATAGAACCAAAGACATGAAGAGCTCTGTGGAGGAGGAGGCGTCTTTCTCCTCGTTAGTCTAAGGCTTTCTTTTTTTTCGTAGAAAAAAGTCTTTGGAAAAGGGAGTCGAAGTTCATCGCATGAATTTTTGACATTTGCGTGTTCTTTCTCGCTTCTCCTCTTTTCTTGCACTTGCTCGTGTGCACAACGCTCATTTCATCTCAAAGAAGAAAAGGAGGAGAAGCAGGCGAGCGGAAGGAGACGGGAATGGCACTTGGTCATGAATACGGAACGGCTCCACCTCTCCCTCTCCTCACCTCTCTTTTTTTTGTAGCCTAGGCTTAGGCTTATTTGAAGAGCTTGATAAGGACAGCGATCGGCTGTGCTTTGCGTGTTTGCGTTTTCACTTTCATCCCATGAGACCTCCTCCTCCTCCACTCCTATGCGCATATCTCTCCAAAGTCTCCTCAACACAAGAGAAAGCTCTTTGTCTTATGAAAGAAACACCGACGCTTCGGCCACGCGCGTGCACGAGTTATCTATGCGCACGCGCGGAGTGAGGGGAAAAAATTCCCACGCACTCTCATTTTGTCTCTCTACTCCACACTCTCAACTACTCTCGGAGTCTCTTTCAAGGATCTCATGTGATTCCACTAGAAGAGCAGGCTTGAAGCATATTCACACCGGGGTTCTCTCTTTTTCCTCCCCTCATGAAAGTCGGGACTCCCACTTTCGCCGTGGCACTGCGTCGAGTGAGAGAGAGCCCATCCGCTACGCGCAATAATTTTCCGAGAGAGGGAGGAGGGGAGAAGGGGGGCGCCGCTGTGCGGGACGAGAGCATTGAAATGCGCCGCCGCCGCCGTCGTCGCGTCGAGGCTTTTTCCTCGTTGATCTACGCCTTTTTCCTCCTTGATCTACGAGTGGAGGCGAGAAGGCGAGTCGAGGAGGGGAGAGATTTTCATGGACTTGACCTTTTGCTTGACGGCGCAGTCGTTTTCTTCTCCCTCCCTCTTCCCGTCTGCCTTCTTTGACTTGCTTTTGTCTTTAGTGACGAGCGAATCTTTAGCAAGAAGCACAACACGAAGCAACTTGCTGAGAATCCCAGCAGCTTCGCCTTTTCGCCGGCTTCGACTCTCCCTTCTCCCTTCGCCTCCTAAAAATGGGTTAGAATCGAGCGTGAGCCGGGTGGGGGCTGAGGCGACGAGCTGCTTCTTCTTTTTCGTCTTCTTGTCGGGTTTGCCTTCTTCCGTTCACACAGCTTTCGAGCTCGTTGCTAGAGAATTTTTTGTCCTTTGCGTGAATTTCGCTGCGAGACCACAAAAAACCTCCTTCTCCCCATTTTGGAAGACCGCCTCTTGAATTCATGAATGATTCTTCGCGAGGGGCATTTTTGCCGTCGTCCCGCGTTTTTTTGCTTCGTTTCAAGCGACGGCGGGCATCGAGTCGGCGGCGGCGGCGCGATGATGCCCACTGGGCCGTGCCCGTAAAAGGCCGGCTTCGCTTCTTTCGAGAGAGCATTCATCACCAACCACCCCTTCCCCCTCCCTGGCCCCAAGCATAGCCACCATAAGTTTGACGCTTCAACGCTTCTTGGCTTCCGCCTCTATCTCGTCTCCCCTCGATACATTTGCCAACGAGTCACCTTTTAGTTCCCGGTTTCAGCATCTTTTGAAAAGGCTCTTCGTGACTTTTCCATAGTACTTCACGGTCTGACGCTTGTTCACAGTAAACATCGAGCAAAGTCGATTCGTATGTCGAAACGTGTTAAACTCCTGTTAGTTCCCGGTTTCAGTTTCTTTTGAAAGATTTCTTCATGAGTTTACGGCAATATCAGTTGTTCATTATCGTACAAACTTCAGAGAAGAAGCATCCGTGTAGTCTCTAGTATGTCCTCAGCTGGCTACCTTTTAGTTTTCGGTTTCAACTTCATTTGAAGGCGCTCTCATAAGTTTTTCGACAGTTTATGGGGAGGCAACCAGTTTTGTTCGAAACAAACTTCAAAGCAAGCGTGCCGCCTCCGCACTACGTCCTCTTCCTTCTCTTCTTCCACATGCACCAAGGCTCCAACGAAGAGCGACGCACTTCCTTAGTTTGGCGACGCAAAAAAGACCACGCAACAAGCAAGTTGGCAACGCAGCGGCCCCCGCTGTCGGGGTGCCTCGTCGACGCCACTTTCTTCTTGCCGTTTGGGAGGAAAACGAGGGCGTTTTTGACGCGCGCCGCCGCCGCGGCTCCGAGTTTCGTCCTCTCCGAACGACTAGTGAGAGAGGAGTTCTCTCTCTTCTTCCAGGCAACTCGTTGCCTCCCTCATTCTCTTCGAGTTCTTCTTCCTCCTTCCATTTTTGACTTCGCTTCTCTTTGTTGCGTCTTTCGAGTACTCACGTAGGCTTTTGGTAAAATTCAAAGTGATTCCACGGTTTCAAAGTATGGGTTTGTAAAACGATGAGAATGGACCACGTTAAGATGAATTCAACCAGGGGAAAATTTATGTTCACTAGTTGTTACTCACTAACAGTAAGTGAAATTAGTTATTTGCGTCCTTCGAGGTGATTTGAGGTTTCAAAGCTCCAATTTGTCAAACGGAAATCTTCGTCAGTATTATTGTTTCTTCTGGTAGAATTGACATTTGTATTGACTAACAATTGCCCTAAAGTTCTCGTTTATCACCCAGGCTAGAGCGGAGTGTCTCTGTCTTCTTTTTTATGCAGTTTTCTTTTCCCCGTTCATTCCTCTTGACGAAAAAAAGGCGTCTCGTAACGATGCGACGACCCCTTTTGGTTTGCCTCCTCCTCCACATTTAGCGATGCAAAAATGAAGAGAGGAGCGCTGGCGGCCGTTCGTCCCCCCTCCCGCTCCCAACTTTGACTCGGCGTGCAAGTCAACTTAGTCAAAACCTTTTGCAGGCGTTGGCGGCGCTGTGGGTGAAGCTGCCGGGCGCTTACCAGGAGCTGGCCGATCGAGCCCGAGACTATCAGCCCGGTGCCGAGTACATGCAGTTCTTGCACGGCCTATCCGCCTCCTCGACAACAACGAACAACGTCCTCACCTCGAATACGTCGAATAACTCGCTGCGTACAGTCAACAACATGAGCCGGTTAGCTTTCGCTTATTGATTGGGAAATGTGCCAGTCGTTTATACTGACTAGAATATGGTATCGAACTTTCATGAAAAGTGTGCAACTGTCAAACTCCTGGCTGTACATCGAACTATGCTTTCTCAAATGCAAAAAAGGTTTTTGTTGCTAATTGTAAGTGCGCTGCTGATGCAAATAATGGTCAAGACCGATGCCCTCACTTAGACCAAACTTCTGAAACCGCGAAACTCTCGACGCAATCTGCACACAGACTTCGACGTGCGCTTTTTGTTTCGGGCCGAGGCTTCCTCTTCATCGCCGTGAAACTTCCTTGAACTTTATATATTTAATCTCCTAGAAACCGCTCATTTCGCGTTCACTACTCGATCTCTCCCCTTTGAGCCTCTCAAGTGTTCCTCGAAACACTGTTTAGCGTGTTCAAGAGGGGCTTTTGGAACGCGGCGTTCCACTTCGTATTCCCTCAACGATTACTTGACGTCTTTTCCTCATGTCCTTGAACGCTCCAAGAGAGGAGAGAAGAAAGAAGGCCGAGACAAGTGGAAGCTTCCACGAATCATCTCTGCCTTGCTCATCTCTTGCTCCATTGATGACGCTGTGGACAAAAAAGCCCCTCAATGACGCGCGCTGCACTTGGAACCCCCCCCCCCCCTCCCTCTTTGCAAAGAGAGTTTATCTGATGACTCGTCCTTCAAGAGTAGAGCTCCCGCTTTCTAGCCCGGAGGCTCTTCTTCCCCTTCTTCTTCTTCCCCTAACGTGCTTCTTGAGACACCCCGCTCTCCTTGAAGACGCCGCCGCCGCACCGCGTAACGAGGTTTGGCGTCTTCTCCAGTGCGCGCGTCGCGTCATCTGACGTTTCGGCGCGCGCGCGCTTTTCTTTTCTTTTGCGCGTGCGCCCGCGCGTCTTTCGACGGCCCGCTTCTTCATGCACTCGCTCATGCGTCTCTTCTCTCTCTTTGAGGTCCTCTTCTTGAAGAGATGTGAAGGGAGAAGGAGGAAAAGAAGGAGGAGATGCGTCATCGCGAGGGCGCCCCGAGGGTCTCATCACGAAAATCGCAACGAACCACGCTCTTACGTGATGCGCAGTTCCCGGCCTAGGTACAAATTGACCTGATTATATGGGAGACAACTCCAGGAATGTGTCATCATCGTCGAGGGACACACCGAATATACGCCACGCCTTCTTGGACCTGACGCCGATTGAGTGTCAGGATAGAGGGGGGCCCGCCCCGGGGAAGGAGAGAGAGAGAGCCTCGTCTCTAGCGCTTTTCTTGAAGACGACGTCCCGCCGCCGTCGCCCCGTCGAAATTGACCCCGTTAGCCCCCCGCCAGGAGATCTTCCTATTCCTCCTTCTCCTTCTTCTCTTTTCCCTCGTCCTCCTCCTCCCTCCACGGCCATCCCTCCCGTTTTCTGCTGACTGGCCCCCCGACGTTCTCGATCTTGACCGAGGACGACGAGGCTATGCGGCTAGCGTCGTGCCGCTGCAGCAGCCCCGCAAGTCCTCGCCGCTGCAGCCACGCTGGACCGTCAAAAAGCCCTCATCAAGGCGCGACTCGGTTATTGGTTTAGCAGGTAATCCGTCGTTTCGTCGGGGATTGTTAAAGGTAGCGGAATGTGCCAAGTGATCAGCGCTGCTTTACCTCATCACAGCAAAAAAATTTGAAAGCGAGCTGACTATGCGAAATGCGCAAATTGAGTCTCCTCAGTTTGCCGTTTCAATTTGCGGAAATAGAGACTTGTTGATGCTTGCACCAATCTGGGCAAGTTCGATCCTTCGATTCATTTCCTAAAGAACATGTCAACTTCTTCGGGCCCTCATTGAAATGCTTCCGGATCGCTGCTTTATACTTCCTGACATTTCCCTCTTCCTCTTTCTCTCTTTCCTCTGCTCTCAGACAAATGCTCGCCTTGGCCTTTACCCGAGTACCGGGCCCGCATCATTTCCTCACTCGCGGGCCCAAGTCGTTTCGAGTCAATCGGCGAGTTGGTGAAAAATGCCTCTCCGTCGGTCTTTCACGGCGTTCATTCTGCCCTGGCTCCAAAATCCCGAAGCCTCTTCCTTGATCGAGGGGACGGGCGGCGGTGGACGAAGAGGCAGGAGAAGGACGACGAGGGAGAGAAGGAAGAGAAGGGAGAAGCACGGCGCTTAATGAAGCATCGTGGCGCGCGGCCTCCGGCGGCGGCGGCAGAGCATTTTCGGCAGCCCCCCGTGCGCTCTTCTTTCTCTTCTTCTTCTCCTCTTCGCCATCGGCCGGCCGGCGGCGGCTGCCTCCTGAGAGTCAAATCATTTCTGTTGTCCTTCTTCTCCTCCTCTTCTCCTTCTTCTGGCATCGGGTCTCCGTTTCATGCAAATACCGCTCGCCGCTCGCTCGCCTTTTAATTTCGTCCCAAAATCTCGTTTATTGCCTCCGGCCCACATAAAAGTGAGGAAAACGCCGCAAATGCCAACAAAAAAGCGGGCGGTGACGCTAAAGGTTTCATTTGGCTCCCTGGGTTAAAGGGTGTTGAAGCGTCGTCGTCGCGACGTGTCGTATTACGGTCAAATTCTTCAGGTCCGTTGCTTCTTCTTTCTTCAAGCCCCCGTCTTCTTTCCATCCCTTTCCAGCTCTTTTCATAAAAAGCTCTCAACTGTGTGCGCCCCCGATGGCGATTGAGTAAAAGGCGGAGAGTTGGTTGGGGTGGGGTAGCGGAGATTCGCCAATGAGGGAAGAGGAGTGAAGAGGAGGGTGATGAGAGATGGAGAGAAGAGACTGGGAGGAGAGTTGAGCGCTTGCAGGGAGAGGTTGGGCGCTTGCGACGAGGAGGCCGCTTCCTCCTGTTCCTCCACTGCGCCGACCTCGGCCACCGAGTCGTCTGCCACTTCGCTTACCGCCCAGCGGCGAAACGCCCTGAATCCCGATCATCACGAGTTCTTGCCCGCTGCAAGGCATAAGAAAAGCATTGGTGAGTTCGAAGTTTCAGTTGGTTTCCTAATTTGCGAGAAGTTCTTGAAACTAATCAAATCGGGATTAGGGGTCCATTGTGAAACTCAAAACTTCCAGGTTCACGCTACGAGACGCACACGGACCTCAGCGAGGCGGCGCGTTCTCATCAGGTGCAGAAGACCCGTCAGCCAACTCGATGCGCACATTGCGACTCGCTCTCGTTGCTGTCGACTGTTCAGTGCGTCAAGTGCGGGACCGTCTGGCATAAAGTAAGCTTCTCTTTCTTCTTACTGCTCAAATCCTCAACTTCGTCTTCTCTTCTCTTCTCTTGAAGGCCTCGGGGCCCAGGCCGTCTGGCCAAATCGATTCCCTCCCTTCCCCGAGTCTCCCCCACGTCCCCGCTTCTTCCCTGAAGTACTTCAAAAAGAAGAAAAAACCCTGAGTTTTGTGTTCAGAAATTGAATCTTTCGTCGAGTTTTCCTTAAGTCGGAGATCTGCAAAGGGGCGAAATCGGGTTTTGAACCGCGTGTTGGGGGAAGTTTGAGCTTCGAGAGGAAAGCGAACGAAGAAGGAAAAGGCGCGTGCCACAAAACACAACCACAGCGGAGAACGAAAGTTTCATTCAGGAAATGCTAGGGGTCTGAATCCTCCCTCTGCTCGTATGAATCGGGGAGACGAAGGCGAACAAGAAGGCGGGAAGAAATGCCTTGAGAGGAAGAAAAAGCCCGAGGAAAGAGAAGGACGAGTCATTGTTGCAGGGTTGTTACCCGTTGTGTCGTTCTTTCTGCGGTCCGAGGATGAACGGCGATCAGGCGCAGCAGCGTCGAACCAGCATCTTTGGAGTCGCTCTTAAAGTAAGTTCCCTCTTCTTCCTCTCCCTCCCTCTCGCTTCTCTCTGAAACCATTCACTTCTTCTTCTTTCGGAAGAAATGGAATTTTGCAGTCGAAAAAGAAAACAAAGAAGGAAAATCCGCCATCCAAAAACACAAACAAGCGCATGCTCGAAGACGAATTGAAGAAATGAATTTCGAGAGAAAGTGGAAAAGCCAACCTTTTCATCGCCACACATTGCATGTTGTCTGGAGATAAAGTTGCACTGTTAGTGGCTGTTGCACAGAATTCGCACCGTAATCCGCCGAGACCATAGTGAAATTCGTTCCAGGGCCATCTCGAAGACCAGCGCCGCTCGATTCCACTCTGTCTCGACTTGGCCATTCATCAACTTCATAAACGTGGAATGCGAATGAAGGTGCTTTGACCCTTTGGTTCTCATAACGAAAATCTCTCCAGGGAATCTACCGCACCTGCGGCGTAAAGTCGAAGATCGAAGAGATCTGCGAGCGCTTCGAGCGTGCCTCACCTGGTTTGCGCCAAGAAGATTTCGGTCAAGTCGTAGAGCTTCTAGGCGAGAAGGTCGACCTGGAAAATGCGCATCCGATGAACCTCGCGTCGGTCGTGAAACTGTATCTCAGGAAGTTGCCCGAGCCGTTGCTCACCTATGAGCTTTACCCGATGTGGCTACAGTACTCAGAGGTAAGCTTGCTTCGATGAACACTGACAACATGAACTTTAAGTCTCTGCGAGGTGACGACAGGGACGTGGCCGAACTCCGCGAGGTCGTCGAGCGACTTCCCTCGCAGAACCGCGAGACTCTCAAGTTCCTGGTTCTGCATTTGAATCGGGTGTCTTGGTAAGTAGTCTTGAACAATTGACAGTTTCACACTCAAAACAATTGAAGTTAATTTTCTGCCTTGCAATATCTGTGGACTCGATGGAAGGTGAAGTTTTCAGGTTCGAATCGGAGAATCTCATGACGGCGTCGAACCTCTCGACGGTGATCACGCCATCACTAATCTGGCCGCCGCCTTCCGCTTCACATGCCGCGCACATCGCCGACGCTCACCGTCTCGCGAAGACCGTCGAGATGCTCATTACACACGCCTTTGTGAGTTGCCTATCAGCAGGGTCTCGACAGTTGCAAGAGTTTTGCAAATTGAAATGGGTGGTAGTTTGGCGATACAGCGCTGTCTTCGTCTTTTTCAAATTAGCCTGCTTGCATCATAGACTCTCTCTCTTCGGATTGCTTCTTTTAGTAAAACACACTTCGCGGTTTCAGTGGCATTGTAGAAGCAGAGCAGTCTTCCACTGGCAGTACACCCGTCTTCGAAGCCTTTGCGAATTAAACATTTGCAGACCCTCTTCAACGTGGACAAGAACGCCGACTGGACGGACTTCTTCGCTCGCTACCCCGTCGAGGAGCCATCCTGTGCTTCCAGCGGCAACACTCGGCTCGAATCTGAAGAAATCGCTGATGTTTGTTCCACTCTCAAAGCTCAAAATGCCCTTCCTTCAGGAAGAAGAGCTTGACGACGAAGACGAAGAAGAAGGCATCTTCCTTAATCAACCGCCCACTCCCGATCTCCTCAAAAACGCTCGACGCAATAACGTTTCCGCCACGACGAGCTCGCCCGGTGCCACGTCCTCCTCCTCCTCGGCGACGGCGACCAAATCTGAGGGTTGGCAATTTTAAATTGAAACCAATCAACGTCGGGTTACGGTTGTAGTCAACAAGGATGATGCGGCTAGCCGTCATGGAGGTGGCGTCGTGCGACGTGTCCTTTCAGCTACCGAGGGCCCGACGATCAGCGATTGGAGCGCGTCAACTTCAAGGGAGAAAGAGCCCCTGCATCGAACGACCACGGCAGATCGAACAAAATTCGAGTTGGTCCCACAGCAAATTTCACTAACTGTCGAATTCAGGGAGAAGCGCCGAAGTTACACCACCTCCATTTTGGTGTCCCCAAGGACGGACCGCTTCCAGAAGCTGACCATTGCCCAGAAGCAGAAGTCCGTGGACGAGGAGGGCGTCCGTCAGCAAGCACAGTCGGGCGAGGTCACCGTTGATGTGGGCAAGGTACAGTAGCTTTATTGAAAAGAGAAATTCGCTCCAGGGCCAGTTTTTCGTTCCGGAGTCCCCACGACGTTCCGGTCGAGGCGCTATTCAGCGCCGCCAATCCAACAAGGAGTTCGGTAGCCGTGACTACGGAGAGTCGCCCGCGTCCTCTCATGCGAATTCCGCTTCATCAGGTTACGGTAGCGAGTCGCTGCCGCCGCCGCCACCACATAAGGCCGCGAGCGTTAATTGCGTTGGCGACCTTTTTGGCGGTGCAGAAGATGTTTCCTATGTTTGATAAGGAGAATAAACGAAAGAAGGAAGGCTTTTCGGGAGCGTTGATGCTATCTGATAGCTCGTCAATTTGAGATCCCCTCGACGAATTCAGGTGAAAACTTGTACTGTATCTATTTATTTATTGTAGTCTTGAGGATGTTTTATTTGTAAGACTTAATTTGAGACTTTGTACAGGAAATGACGTTATTTATGTGAAAATTGTTTTTGGACAAACTTTTCGACAAAAAAGCGTCTACAAGAAAAGTGTGCAGAGTGACCCTTTTAATGGTTTTCGACGGGCAAACGCTTTCAAAACAAGTAGCAGAGAACTTGGAGGCCTAGAAGACTTCATCTTGAAGCTGTTAGAATTAGATGTTTTCTCTCTTTTTTCTTTCTTTTGATGATTGCTAATTTCGCAGGAAATAATATCATGAGTGTTGCGAGTGTTTTTTTATTGAATTGTATTGTATTGTATTGAAAGAACTCTTTCTTTTATTTGTTTGAGTAAGAAGATGAGCCCTTCTTCACTAACTGTCCCCACTCTTCTCTTTCAACAAGCAATTGCAATTCGACCTGACTGCAATTCCTTTGTGGTTCAATTTTGTTTTCCACTTTTTTTCTTGTCTCGTCTTCGACAGTTCCGCTATGTGGATAAAGAACTTCCGTTGGAAATTCGAGATAAATGCAGAAAAAAACATTTTGGGTCGAGAGAGGAGAGCTGCTTGCCTGGCGGAAAGCAATCATAAGCCACTTTGAAGTCATGAAGATGACCGAGCTGGTGCACTGTATCAGTACTATTAGCAGTGATGGGTTCGTCGAGGTTCGAATTGTGTTTTCAACGGTGTTTTATTTGTTAACTCGAATTTACAATAGTTGGCATTATCTTAATGGCTTAAGGCACCAGCAGCCCATGTAGCATTTGCACTCGTAACCGGCGTTGCACGGCGGGTGGCCGAGGCCGCAGCGGGGCGCGCGCGTTGCGTTCACCAACGTCACTGTCATCATGGAGATGAGAAAGGCGAGAAGAAGGAGAGAAAGCTTGATTCCAGGCATAAGTTGAGCCGTTGGTCTGAAAGATAAAAGTTAGAGCAAAAGTAATGCGCAGTGAAAAAGCTGATAAAGAAAAGAAAAAGAGAAGCAGAATGGATAGAAGGCGAAAGAAGGCGCTGGTGATTGAAATTCGGCAAGCAACTTTCACGGCTTCGTCAACACGAAACGTCATCGTTGAAGCCTAACGTGAACAAGATTTTATTGAAAGCGGTTCTTTCTCACATGAATACTCTCGGCTCTCAAATGGACAAAAATCGACCTCAAGTTCTTCAATAAACAATAGCTTGAGAGTCCAAGATTAGCCGTACACCCCCCCCCCCCCATCAAACTTCGTCAAGGAGTGGATTCTGTAGCGCCTTCAACAAATATTTCTTCCTTTCCAGGGTCTCACAATGATGGAGCAGTAGATGAAGAATTGATGCCTTTTGGCGTACATTTAGATGGGGTTTGAATTCAACAATACAATGCTTTCAACAAGGACTTCTTTTATTTGTTTTTCAGTTGTCGTTGGTTATTTATTTGAATGGCTGAATGCACCAGCAGCCGCCGTAGCATTTGCACTCGTAGCCGGCGTTGCACGGCGGGTGTCCCGAGCCGCATCTCGGTGGTCTCGATGCATTCACCAGCGTCACAACCATCATGGAAATGAAGAAATAAGTGAGAAGAAGAATGAAAAGTTTCTTTCCTAGCATTCGTTCAATCGCTTTCCTAAAGGCTGGTAATGTATTGTACAATAGTTAGAGTAAAGCTAAGGTTGAAGAAGTGTTTAAAAAAGCAAACTGACAGAGAGAGAAGAAAGAGAGAAACTGAATGGGTCTAAAGCCTTGGATGAGGAAGGCGCCTGTGATTAATATTCGAAAAGGGAAGTCACACGGACTTGTCAACATCCGACAAACGCGTCGTCGTCAGAATCTCCTAGATATTACAATGCAATGCCCCTAATTTTTCCGCACTTCTCATTTTTAAATCAAGGCAGGCCCCATTAAATGGACGAACAAGTGAAAATAAATGAGTTTGATTTTCAGAGACCATCTCAAAATATTGTTCTAAATATACAAGAGGCTTCCATTTCTCCAATGCTTTTGTTAGTAGATATTTTTCGTTTCAGGTCAAGAAAAAATGTTTATTTTGCATGTCTTTTCTCGCCATCTCAAATCTCTTCGTTTTTCCTTTGCTTTGTCACCGCTGAACGTATTCCGAAGACTACAGCAAAGCTCTCGATTTCATTCGACAATAAAGAAACAAGGAAGCGAATTTCCGGCGCAAAGTGGAGCCGTTTAGGGCAGCCACGCGAGAGTAAACACGGAGGTTTTCAGACGTTCCCAGAAAGCTGAAATGAGTACTCGATTTGAACATGCATAGTTACCTGCGCGCCTTCTTTTAGATGAAGCCCACAACGTTGGATACCATGCCAAGAGAATGATCGAGAAAGCGGCTGCGGCCAGAGTGCCGGCGACCTTGAAGCCAAGGAACCAAAACTTCCTAGAAGTCGTTCTAAGAACATGCGCATGTCGCGTTACTTCTCTTCGTCCGCCGCCGTCTCCACTTTGATGTAGCAGCCAAGACTGAGACCGAAGAGCAAGGCTGCGAGTAGAAACGCCGCGCCAAAGCTGGCCCACTTTGATCGCTCCTCTCGGTGCTGAATGCACTCGATGAACTCAAACGTTCACGCATACTCACATGGGGCAATATCGGCGGGGGCGGTGTAGCCACCTCACCATTCTCGTTGTCGAACCGAATGTTTCGATTTGAATAGTACACGATTGAATAGATCGCATGTGCGGCTTGCCACTGAAAGACGTGGCTTGTTAGCAAGACACACGGGCCAATATGAACGTACCAGGCCGATGAGGACGTGCAGGACAGCGAGCGTTGCATCGAACGTCCAGATTAAACTGTTTTCTACATAAACGAGCTGGTAGAGGCAAGGTGACAAACCTGCCGCCAGAAAGCCCGTTGCCACGCCAGCAACCACAGCCTGCAAGTCACGATTTCCGACATTTGTTTCACTAAAATGCTTCAAGGGAGGCGTGTTCACGAGTGAAAGCGTGCTTCAGTTGAAAAAAATGAATCGATGAAACGCGCCCCTTTTTCGTCTCGTCAAATTCTGTAACAAAGGAGGAAATCAATGTTTTTTCTTGTCTTGTACTGTTGGGCACGGCACAAAACGCGCTTCCCAAAGCATGTTTGCCGAAATTAAAAGCTAAACAGAGCGAGCATTTCTCACCGAAAAGACGATCCACGCGGCAAGGAGCTTTGGGTGCACCTTATCGGCGCAGTCTGCATTGTTCTGAAACTCGTGCTGGCGCTCCATGAGGTGTCCAAGTCGAAGAACCGCCGCTGAAACCGTGCGAATTGCTTCACGTGCGCCAAAGGTATTGATAAAATTGGCGAGAACGCACCGAGTCTCACGTTTAAATAGCTGAAATGGTTGGCCGTCGTTTTGAACTCGCTGCTGTTCGGAAAGGAGAAGTCGGCAAGGTCGGCGATAGACTGGGTTGTTGTTCCCGCGAGATTGAAGCTGGTATGACCAAAAATGAGCAGCCGTAGGTTGGTGGAGACCAGCGGCTCCGCTGGCCTGTCGTCGCTCCTGTAATCTCTCATGTTATTTATCTCATTTTTGCACAAGAATTTTGCGGAAATAAAAAGCACAAACCAGCCAACAGCCGTTGTGATGAAGACTTGAGACAGAAAGGTGATCCAGTTCATGACGAGTTGAACAGCAATCTCCCAAAGTTGCATTTCGACTTCTTTTTGTCGCGGGGAAATGCTTGCCGAAGCGTCAAAAGTCGAAGAAATTGAACGCGAATCTTTTGTTGCTGGGTCTTGACCCCCCCCCCCCCCCTCGCCCTCGTCTTGCTCAACGTCGAACGTTGTCTTCTTTTCTCTTCTCTTTGCTTGACGACAAGCAAAGAGGCAGAAGAGCGGTGCTTGAAGAAATTCTTCCGTTGAAATGCCCAAAGCTTTGGTTGTTTATGTACAGCGTTCATGGCTTGCTTCGCTCTTCAGAGTTGTCAACAATGTGAATCTCGCGTCTGTGTTCAGGTTTAGCGTTCTCCGTGTTCAAAAAGATTCAGACAAAATTCTTTGAAACGAGAAGTTACACGCGTTTACGGCGCTTCTACTGATTTTCAATTACATAACGATGTGCAGCAGCATTGAAAATGCCTACAGCATTCGTTGTCGGCTTCCAATTCTCTCTGACGATCTTGCCGATTGCTTTTTGAAGCTAAAACAAATGATTGAAAGTTGCGTGAATAAGTCGGACCGATTTGCTGCAGACGATTAGAACGAAGGCGTCTGGAAGGACCATTAGGTCGTTTGCAATCAGAAACTGAAGTGAGGATATCTCACACCACGTTGTTCTACAATACTTACAGTTGGATAGACGGCTTCTAGCAGCTCCAAGTCGGCAGCTATTATAACGTAAAAATGAACGACTTGTTGGGTGGCCATGAACTGCAAGCGGTCCCATATTATTCACTGATGAATGCTACCAGTGAGAAGAGCAGAGAACAGCAAGAATACATCAACAATCGTTTCTCTTCGCGCTGCAACGCTACAGGACGGTTCTGAACATCGGAACGTTTTCTCTTGTTGGTGTTTGACAACCTGAAGTCTTTTGATGTTGACAAGGGCAAGAAGGTTCAGAGAGAAGGCTATCAGGGCAGAGATGCAGGCCACGCCAGCAGCCAAACCATGAAAGACCTGCACAAAAATGAACAATTAAGATCATCTGCCTCACAAGAGCGAATGGTTGCCTGAATCCGGCGAGCACAAATTCGTTGGTTCCATTCTTTTGAACATAGTGAAGTTCCTCATTCCAAACGGGAATGAAGATGTAGAAAGAGCAGAACCACTGCGCCGTCAAGAAAAATCTTGTATTTCTGGGGCACCAGATCTGAAAAGGTCGTCTTGCAACACCTGCAAACCTTTGAATGCTTCTGCGGCCAAAGCGTGATTGAGACCCGATTCAGAGCCAAGAAAATGTTTCCCACAAATTGTGCAGTGTAAGGAACATCCGACGAGATGTAGCAAGCGCGTGCCAAGTGCTGCGTGCTAGGAGGAAAGTTGAACTCTGTTGTTTTCGGAGTGGAATTTCGTGAAATTAACGTTCGACTAACCTATGAGAACTCGAAGACAAACGTTGTCAATAAGAGATGCGAAAAGTATAGCCAAGGCTAAAAACCACGCATTTCTTAACCTAAAGCCCCTTACTTACTGTTCGACTTGTAAATGAGAAAAAAACTCGATTGAAATTCCTTTTTGAAGATCGAAAACTGAATGACGTAAAGGACGAACAAAGCACCGAGGATGGAAACCACTTCACAAGGAATGAGCAGATAATCGTATAATTGCAGCATCTTTTGAAAGTGCAAGGTTAAACACGAAACATTTCAGAGGAATATGAATTCGCATAGCTTTTTAAATAAAATTACAAAACGCACGCCAATGACTCGCGTTGCATCACACAAATGGTGCAGGGAGATTTGAAGCTAAATGTCTTCAAAGCCATTCGTACTGCACTGCGTGCTGAACTTTTAATCCTCTCGACGTATTCTCAAGGGGGACTTTGTCGAAGACGAGGCAACGAGCGTGCTGACGTTGCATCGTATTGACATATTATTTGACCGTTTTTCGCTCACAGTCTCTGGCTCATTCGTTCCGTTTTCTCGTCTTCTTCGCTATTTCAGCTTTTTCTTTTCACTTTTAAACCCGGCTTCCTCGCACGATAGTTAACACATTTGCTCTAATTTCAATTAATTGTCAAAATTCAGGCGAGCAGCTCAACTAACGCCTGAAAGCAAGCTGTCCATCCTCCTTCTTATCTACATCCTCATCGCCGTGATGACAGTGACATCGGTGGAGTGGGGGCCGCCTATCTGTATCCCCATCTGCCGCCGTGCGGTGATGGCTATGAATGTGTTTGCGAGTATAGCTGCTGGTGCCGGAAGTTACAGTTTGGACCAAAGGAATAAGCCGAACGAGTGATAAAAGACTTGGTTAAAAGACGGACCCAAGCCTTGGCAAAGCAAAGAACAATCAAGGAAATGTTCCGTCACTGCTCAGCCCATCACCGCGGCTTCACAACGGTCGATGATTGCTCCGGCAACAATGAAGAACAACTCACAATCAGCATGGGGTCTTTTCCGTTCACAAACGTACGAGACTTTCAAAACAACAGCAACTTCTCCCCTTCAACTGCATAAACTGATTCCCGTGCCATGTTGCTTTGGACTGTCCGGCGTGAGGGGAAAATGCAAATTCTCAGTGGTGCTGGCCTCGAAATGGCACCGAACATCGTCGAACGAGGTTGGCACGTTAAACAAAAACAGGCCTTCTCCCAACAATGGTCCAATTGTCCACGGGAAGTTAACGACCTGCAGCTAACGACTGGCAGCGTTCATCCATGGAAAACGGTTTTCATACTGGTCCCGATTTTTCAGTGTGATTTTTTCGTACCGACTCGGTTCAAAGTTGAACCCATTCGCAACAAGCTACTCACAAGCTTTCTGAAAAAAAAGGCGCTAGACGTTGTGAGCCGCTCCCTTCAACTGTCGACGCCGCATAATGAATGAGCAAGGGGGAAAGGGAGGATTTCGTCACAAAACGCACACCCCCTCTCTTCTCTCAAATTCCGGCGCAACCGCCCTCTTTTTCCAGTTCGATTCGCGTTCTTTGGGAGGGACGGTCAGGACGGCGTTCTCCTCTGACGTCTCTCGAGAAACCTTTTTTATTCTTTATAGACAGTCCTTATAATATTTGATTGTTGGAAAATTTGCCCATTAATGCATCATTTGCAGGTGCATAGAAGTCAATTAGATCTTACAGACAACATAATTGTTAAATGAGCTCTGCTTGTTTTGGTCTTCTCCTTTTTCTCATCAAAGCCTCAGTCTCCATCGGGCAGGATGTCGGTTGACTCCCTTTCGAGCAAACCAGAAACGACCTTTTCAGTCCTTTGACATTTCGGCACTCCTCACTGTGGACCGCGCACAAATCGGGAGCTCTAGTATCAGCTCACAGTGCCGGCAAGACTTTCTTCAATGGACAACGGCATATCACACTTGGATCAAGGCCGCAGAGGATTGCAGTGGGCCGTCTGCCCATTGCAATCAATCGCAGTTGAACGTCAGCCGTTTCGCTGCCTTGCGTTAGTTTTCTCGTTTTTTTTTGTTACGGAACGAGTTTGTTGTGTTTACTGCCGGATTTTGTTTTTGTTTTTTAGAGTTGGACGCGTTTGGTAAACCGCCGCCAGACACGCTTCGTTATAATGCCTATTGGAGGGGCTCCCTCGATGAGTGTTTGAGCATCGAAACAACATATTCAACGCAGTACTGTGATGTGCCATTTGCTAAACTGCTTGGACACACAGCTTTGGTTCGACTTTACTTCTTCAGTTGTCTAATAGCGTTTATATGGTGGACCTGGTGCCCGAAACTCCAATCGACATCTGTCAAACGACAGCGACGGACGTAGGTGCTTGTATGCCCGAGAGTTGCTCGGAAAAGGTTCAACACTTTGAAGTTAAAAGAAGAGAACTTCAGGACACTGATGCAATCTTCGCCCTGGCGTTTCCCCCGTCGACCTTATTGAAATTCTGCGGCGGCACAAAATGCCGGCAAAATTCGCTCCCAACTCCGGCGCGGTTCTGGATTATTGCGTGAGTTGAGAGAATGTGTAGCAAAAGGGAGACCCTGGTGGACAAAGCGGAAAGAACTAATTTGGAAAATTTGTTCTTAACTCTAGAGCAAAGAACGCATTTCAGCATCGTTTTCTCACTAATCGCAGTTGTCGTTATTGCCGCGACTCTAGCGGATTATGTTCGGTTTCATCGAAATGGCGGTGATGTCGCGCACCAGCGCCCGTTCGGTAGAGTTTCTTTTTTTGGTGAAAATCGTTCATAATCTACCCAGGTTGGAACCTTTTCTACTCACTTTCGCTCTTCTCCAACACCTCCGATATTCTTAACGTAACCGCGAGAAGATCTGGACAAATCGCTTGTCTCGATGCTTTGAGGTTTCTGACGACGACCTGGGTCATCATGCACCACATCTTTCTTCATCGATCTATCGCTATTGGTTTGTTTTGCTGTCAAAAATGATTTGTTGTGAAAAATGATTTCAGACAATCCAGATAGTTTTGTTGAAATGCGTGAATATTTTCTGGCTGAACTTTATATGAACGGCTACCTCACCGTTGACACCTTTCTCTTCATCGGCGGCCTGCTTCTCGGCTATCTCTTCTTTCGGGAAGTCGACAAAAATTCACAAAGACTGCGTTCAGCCAAGTCTTGGGTGCTCTATTACGTGCATCGCTATTTGAGGTTGTCACACCGCTTAATTTTACAATATTAATTTTTTCTTCTTAGGCTTACACCGCCCTACATCCTGTTCATCGTCTTTGGGATTGCGTTTTATCCATTTGCTGAGCGTGACAATGTGCCTTCAAGGACGGGACCTCCTAACATGCAGTAAGTAAACACCTTTTGAAACACATTTTTCTTAGGAAATTCGCCGATGTGTGCACGAAATACTGGTGGACCAACTTGCTCTACATCAACAATCTATTCGAATATTGGAATCAAGTTAGTTTCTTTATTTTTCGCGCATCAAAATATTTTTAGTGCCATCCCGTGACCTGGTACTTGGCTTTGGATTTCCAGCTTTATGCTTTCGCCCCGCTAGTTCTTGTTCCTTTTGCCATTTCTCGGATTTTTGGCGGCATTTTAGCCGGCCTTCTTTTTATTGCCAATATTGCGGCTGTCTTTGGACTTTTCTACAAATACGATTTGCACATTACTCGGTCTGGAATGGGAGCGTACGTAAATCTCGACTTATTATTACCGAAGCCACTTCAGAACTAACGAAAAGTTGATGAACTTCTTCTACAAAGCGTATTTTGTGCCGTGGATTCGTTATACGCCTTATTTGATTGGCATTCTGGTTGGCTACTTCTTGAAGGAAAAGCGAAAGCTGCGACTTCACTGGGTGTTTAAAACTTTCCTGATTATGATCAACAAGTTCAGGGTGTCGTTCTGACTCTTTGGGCGCTGTCAATAGCAATCGCCTTGGCGGCCACCTTCGGCCTCTACGAGTACGACAATCATCGTGTGCCCATGTCCATCTTCTCTCGGGTTTTTGATGAAGCCTTAAAAATCAACTTTCAGGCACTTTACTACTCTCTGTCACGGCCTGGTTGGGCGTTGTGCATTGCTTGGCTGGTCATCGCCTGTGAGTCCAACCTTGCTGGTATGCATTTTTTTTTATGTTTCGCAAAAAAAACTGCAGGACCTCTCAAACACTTCCTCGAGCATCCAATCTGGGGTCCGCTTGGTCGAATGAGCTACTGCGCCTACCTCTCCCACATGTTGATCCTCGTTCATTTCTTCAGTATTTCCGACTCAACTCCACATTATGATGGCATGTGGAATTTGGTAAGTTAACTTTTATCAAAAATAAATTTACAGTACATTTCCTACGTGATTCCCATTGTGGTGCTGACTTATTGCTTCGCTTTTCTTTGGAGTGCCGCCTTCGAGGTCTCTTCAATGAAAGCAGAAAAGATTCTCGTTGAGTGCTTGCTCAAGAAGTTGGACGCGAAGAAGAGAGTTCAGCCATCCGCTGGAAACTTGATCTCTTCGGCTAGCACGGAGCATCGTTTAACCGAGAAATTGTAGCTGCCGTCTTGCTTCGTAATGATTCGTGATCGCATTCAGATGCATAGTAATAAAATGTATTTGATTGAACCCAGAAAAGTTACGCTATCATTTCCCAACATTCTAGCCATCGGTTGACCGTATGAAGTGCCAAAGAACGCGCAAACGATTTTATGCACCACCATTCCTCAACTCGATCATCTTCTTTTCGCTTGCTGCCTGCTCTTCCTCTCTCACTGGCGCCATCTTCTTCGCTCCATCAAGACGTCGAAGCACTTTGTCGACGAGAATCTTCTCCACCTTCATCGAGGACACCTCGAAGGCGGCGCTCCAGATGAGGGCAAAGCAGTAGGACAGTACCACGATTGGAATGATGTACGAAACAAACTAAAAGTTCTTTCTTTTCTAAACAGACTGACCGAATGCCAAAGCCCTGTATAATGAGGAACAGCTTCCGATATAGCAAAATAGTAGGCAATGGTCATCATATGCACGAGGTAGGCGCAATAGCTGAGACGTCCGAGAGCCCACCAAATCGGATGTTCAAGAAGGTTCTTCACTGGGCCTGAATGCATTTTTTTTCTCTGACTACAAAGAAAATGACCAGCAATATTGTTTTCGCAAGCGTAGACGACCCACGCAAGAGACAGCGAGTATCCAATTCGTGAGAACGTGAAGTAACTTGCCTGAAGCGCTTTTCTTCCTTGCTAGAAAACAACAAACTTGTGCAAACAAAGACATTGACGCCCGTTGGTTGTTGTATTCGAAGAGGCCGAACAGCGCTGCGAGGAATACCGCTGCGGCAACAGCCCAGATGACGACTGTGAGAGCCTGAAAAGATCTGTTCGAATTCTGAAACGGCACAGTTGGTCATCGGAAAGCGGTTGACTATTGCAAATTCAAGATCTTGTAAAACGGTGAACTGTCAGGTCATGACAAAATTAGCCAAGCTCACCCAATGAAGCCGATTTTTCCTTCGTTGCTTGAGGAAGTAGCCGAAGAGGATTCCGATGAGGTACGGCGAGAAGTGCGTCCACGGCATGAAATAGATACGCTCCATGAAATTAGTGAACGATTGCGAGGTTCTGAATTCGAAAATATTGTTACCGTAACGAAGTCTTACGCTTCGAGACCAAACGGT
>JAQIXL010001009.1:0-21976 GCA_034700245.1 Poikilolaimus oxycercus
TCTGCACCAAAGGAAACTTCCCCCTTTTCTCGCCCTTTGGGCCTCTATCGAGATAGAAATTGCACGGGCTTTTCTCTGCTGAAAACATTCAAGCGGCAAGCCGGAGAAAAGTTGACAGTTTCTAGATGGCTTTTCTTCTAGAACATTCTGCAAAGTTGTAGAAGGTTCTCGACACGTCAGACGTTAGTCTAGTATGAAGATGCCGGGAAACATCATTGGTGAATATTAGAGTTTGAATTTGGCGGGAAGTAGTACTGAGGTGCTCCGTAAAAACATATACAAACATACATACAAACACCAAACTTGACGTGACTCTGAAAACTTTCAGTTCTCGGCCGGGATTTCACTTTTTTCTGAGATTTAAAAACTGGCATGTAGAGGAGGGAGTCGCCTTGACGATGCGCTTTAGAGCGCCTCAAAAGGTTGCTTGGGCCGCCAGAACTGGAAGTTTTCAGATCTCAAGGAGAGTAAAAGGACCCGACCAAAGGAAACTTCCCCCGGCGCTTCGCGCCGGGGGCGATGGTACTTTATGGTACTTTCAATGACATTGAAGAGATTTACTCATAGGAAGGGAGGGACGACGCAGACGACGAGGGCCCGTCGGACGGCGGACCAGTTTCTTCGCTATACACATTCAGAAGTGCTAACTGGGTGAAAAGGCCATGAGCACAAGGGGCGGTCTTAAAACCGGATGATTTGACGATTTTCAAGAAATTGTACTTTACTTCAAATGCAGTTGCTTGATTTACCGTCGGATCTCCTGCTTTCAATCTTGTATTTCCTTTACAATCCGCATCGTTTGTGTGCCGTTCGAACGTCACGACACCTTTACGACACTTACGAGAAATGCGCATCTCAGCTGCAGGACAGGAGACCCGTGTGGTTTTATCTCTCAGAGGAGCTCTACGTTGCATTCAATCATCCCATGGAAACGGCACCGAAAGATATGCGACTTGATGCATCAACAGCCAGACCTTTTGTCGGAAAATCTTCCATTATGCATGTCGGCAAAGTTCTATACTATTTGGTCAAGCCGCGTCGCCTCATCGAACCGTCACCGTTTAGCAAAAAACTTTTTGTTTTTCCGTCAGCGTTTCTATCCGATTGGATTTCTTTGAGAGGGGAACTTGTTCATCTTTTTGAAAAAGATTTCTTCACCATCCCTCAATGTTTTCCAGATGTTGTTGCCCTTGGAATCCTGCACGAGCAGTCGAGAGCGTCGAGGAACTTCTTTCTGAATTCAAAGTTGCAAACTTTCAAGAGACTCTGCACTCCAGAGAGAAACAACAAGAATGACCCTCTGGAGTTTGCTTCTGAATTAGACGACGAAATTCTCTTGGCTTGGCCCATTCCTTGGCTTCAGTTGAAAATGTCCATGACAGGGATTACTGTCGACGATCTAAGTGAAATATTGCGACAATGAGCTGTCGGATGTCGAAGGATTGAGTACTTCATTGTCCACGTTCAAGATCTGACTTCGAAGAAGAGAGAAATCCTCGTTGAGATGGCAGAGATTGAGTTTATTGGAGAACATAATGAGCATGGAGAGCTAGTCGTTAAGGAACTTCGTCGACGCGTCGACGGCGAACGTCTTCTAATCCGCATGCTGAATCAAAATATTCTCAAATTAGAGAGAGTCAAATAGCGGCTCTCGACCCGAAGGCGTACTGATAATTTTATATCTTGAATCTCTCTCTCTAGATAGAGATTTCTGGAAAAGAGAGTAAAACTGTCCAAAACCAGGATAACTGTCTCACAACCAAGAACCGGGGGGGGGTGAGGCAACGCCCGACGACCAGAAGTGCTAATTGAATCTTATTCGTGAGGCCTCAGAGAGGCAATCAGTAGATTCTTGGCTCTTCTTTCTTCCTGCATTGTCGCGTTTTTAAATGGAGTTGGTTGATTTACCTTCGGATATTTTGTTGTCGATCTTGTGTTTTCTTTGCAATCCACATCTTCAACGCGCTGTTCGAACGACACGGAGACTTTATGCCATTTACGAAAACTGCGGTTCTCATTTGAGCGATCAAAGACCCGTGTGGTTTTATCTCTCAGACGAGCTCTACATTACCTTCAATCACCCAATGCGGTCTGCACCGAAAAATCTTCGCGTTGATGCCTCTTCGGTCAAACCATTTATTGGAAATTCGGCGATTACGCATGTGGGAGATTGTTTAGATCATGTGCGCAAAATTCGTCGCCCCATCGAACCGTCTCCATTTTGCAAGAAGATTTTTGTTTTTCCAGCAGCTTTCGTCTCTGAATGGGAATCCTTGAAAAGGGAGCTTGTCGAACTGTTTCAACATATTTTAAGGCACTATGACCTTTTTGAATTGGGAACAAACTTGCCCCTAACAATGCTATTGGATATATTCAAAGAGTGGAAGTTCAACTTCGCGACCTTCGAATACGCCGGTATATTGACTTTCGACAATCAAGAGGGTTTTCTCGCCATCCTTCATTATATTCCGAATGTCGCTAACCTTGGAATCCTTCATGAACAGTCAAGAGTGTCAAGGAACTTCTTTCTCAATTCCAAAATCCAGATTCTGAAAAGGCTATATATTCCGCCAATCAGTGATGAAAACGGACTTTTTGAGTTCGCTCGTGAAGTCGACGACGAACTACTCTTGGCTTGGCCGATTCCTTTTCTTCAATTCAAAATGTCCATCACGAGTATTACTGTAGATGCTCTCAAGGAAATGCTTCGACAGTGGGCGACGGGGCATCGAAGCATTGAGTACTTTATTCTTCGTGTGCAAGGTTTGCCTTCTAAGGCAGAAGAACTTATCCTCGACACGCCTGAGATCGAACTGATTCGGAAGAAGAAAAGGCACTGGGAGCAAGTTGTCAAAGAACTTCGACGCGTTGACGGGGAACGCCTTAAAATTTCCATCCTGAAGAAAAATGTTCTGTCTCTTGAAAACATCTTACAGTGACGATAAATTTTAATTCTAAATATTGTAAATGACAGATAAGGCAGGAAAATAAGCCCTGAAAAGCGCGCATCAAAATTAGCTTTGTAGAAGTCCGGATGTTCTGTATCAGAGATTTTCCTGTAGGGCTCCAAACGCGTGAGGAGCTCCTACCCTAAACGAGAGTGAATCCTTATTGAAAAAACCCCAGAACTCTTTTCCGGCTAAAAAAGTTTTGTGGCTTCCTCATGTTGCCGGTAGACACGTGACCATGAAGGACCGCTAGAGGGTTTTCTGGGTCGAAGTCCGGGGAGGGGAAGAGCAGTATTCTATGTTTTGCTGACCGCTCCTCTCGTTTGACGCGTTTTTTGTCATCGTCGAGGACAGATCATCTCTCTCTCGCGCTATGAAGTGCACGGGTGCTTCACTGCAATCTGAAAAACGTCCCCTTGGATCAGGCGGCATTAAACACCGCGATCCTTTCATGCGCGATCCTTTCTCTGAAAAGGACGAAGTTTGGTTTGGAGAGGTAAACCAAACTTTATCTTTAAGAATTTCGCTACTTTGAAGAGCTTTGACTAAGCCAAACTTCATTCTTCAGAAATTTCGTTCCTTTTAAGGCCTTTAGAGCAAACCAAACTTTCTCCTTTTACGAGGAGTTTTTAATAGATGATTTCACTCCCTTTCCGAGGTGCGAAGCACCGGTGTGTGTAAAACCTGGTGTGCTCCGGTGTACGGTGTGCGTGTGCACACCAGGCAACTGTGTAATTCCTGGTGTGCACACCAGGTTTTCCTCTAACCTGGCGCAGCTTGCAACGATGTTGAAAATATCATTCGCGCCGCTTCATTGTGTTCTGTCTGTGACTTCAATCCTCTCTCCCTCTCACACACCTGCCGACCCAGGCCGCAGGAAGGACCGGCTCTCCCTGCGGAAAACCTTCGTCTAACGAGTTCGATCCTCCCGACATCGACAAGTTTCTCCAGTTTGAGCGAGCCCTGCAAGTTCTTCCAAGAGGACTCGCGGCTATCTTTTGCTCTGCCACCAAACTTTTCCTTGTGCAGGCACGACCGCCTGGTCCGCCTTGTTTTCCAAGGTTATCCACTGGTTGAAGATTCTCGATAAGACAATCATCACGGTCGCAGGTTCATGGGTGGTCTTCTCTCTCCTGAACTTGGCCAATGAGGCCGTGAGGATAGCGATGATCGTTAGTGATTCTTCCCCTAGGGGCCCTGCGAATTGATTTTGGATGATGATTAGCCCGCTATAGAGACACGGTTTCAATCGCTCAGCTCATAATCTCGCCGCCCTCACATATCTCAACAAAGTCATCCTTTTTGACGAATTCTTCGGATCGATCAACGGGCTGTTCATCGTGCCGCATTTCCATGGCACGATCTTTCCTTGATGACGGGCGCGAACTCTCCAGTCAGTCCATCGCTACTGAAATAAAGTTCACTCACAAATCTCCCACACTCACCAGCTTTCAACCGAAGCTGTCGTCTGCCTTTTTCACGGACTCCCAGACCTATTCGAGTGTGTTTGAGGTCGGCCGTGCAGATTATTCCGCCTCTCCATGCCCAACGCCCCTCTTGCTGGTGAGCACTAACTCACGTGGTGCAACCTCATAATTAGGCACGAGTCCGGTTAATGAACCACCAGTCCTCCGCGCAGGCATGGCCATTGAACCACTTGTTCGATGAGAAACCACTGGTTTCAACTTTGGTTGGAAACAATCGTCTCGAAGTTCAGCATATGGTCCCCAATAGGCAGCAAGTGTCGCTGCCAAGATATAGAAGTTATGAAAGAAAGCTGATCGCGTTTGACCCTCCAGCTCTTCGTTGATGTCAGTAACTCGGTCTTGAACTCTCTCAATAACTTATTTGCATTCACAATGTCTGTTAGGGAGAAAACTCTCGATGTTCTACAAAGTTGTAGAGCTCGTCGAGACGAATCGAATGCGAAAAAGAGCACCGAAATTGGCTGCGTAGAGTGCAAGAACGAGCTACTTCGAAATCGGCACTTTTGAGTTTCGCGTCCACGAGTTACAGTAGAAATTGCAACTTTCAGCCTCTGGGACCTAGCTCGCTGGAATCAGTGCAAAAAGTTCCTCTAGACCTCTTACTCAGCTAAAAAAAGTCAAAAATCGAATGTTCCGGCCTTTCTTAGAAAATTCACGATTCTCTTGAGCAACGTTTCTTGAACTCCGAGAAGAAGGTCAATGAGAGCAGAAAACGGAAGAGGTCACAAAGCACGCCAAGAAGAAACGTTCTGTGGAGAAGCGAGGGCTGACAATGAGTGTCGTCCTCGTTTCTTCCTTCCCCTTCATCGAGGAAGACATACATACGAGTGAGCGCCGCCGGGACTCGCACGAAGAAGAACCTTCCGAGAAGACCGGGAGTCCGGAGAGTCACTAACCTATCCTCATTCAAGATAATCTTCTTCATCCTTCGCATGCCGAGTGCGGTGTGCTCTTCAAAGAAGACGACGAAGGCGACGAGTGTTCCGAGGAAGGCATGGCACCGACTGAGTGGGGCTTTCTCGACCAAGAATATGGTATAGAAAGGTGAGGATGCGAAGAGGACTATCTTCCAGTTCGCCCAAGTCACACCACCTCCGTCCTCGCCTGGCTTCCTCAGCCAAACCGCCTTTTCTTCGTTGTTCTTTGGTAGGAACTCACTTCACTCACCTCGTGGTGTGCGCAGATGGCGATAAAAAAAGCGCGCCGACACGAAAAATCGGTAAATTTGACAAAACAAACCAAAACACTGGCAATGGTAAAATTCCGCACAACTGTGTGCATCTTTCACATTGGAATTGCAATTGCAATTGAAATTGGCGCCTTTGATGCTCATGACGTTGAAGCGGTTACTGTATTTTCACACCTGAAATTTGTGGGATTTCTCAGCAGTTGTCGTTTCTTCGGTTTCCTTTGAGGTGCGCGTGGTTATTCGCTAATCTTGTTTTGCTAGCGTGAATACATTTATAGAAACGCGAAAATCTTTCTTGATTCGGTTAGTTTGTGGCCCACTCAATGTCTCATTTTACCATTTTTGATCGCTTTTTGTTCCCCATCCTGGTATGCGTTCCCGAATTTGAGCGGTTGTTGATTGTTTTCTGCTTCTTTGCTCCGATGAAGAACGCTGGCGAGTTTTGCTTCTGATTAACCTCACAACAGACCGTTTTCAAGAAGAATGCTTTCTCACTTTCCCCTCAATTTCTCAGTGCATGCTCCATGTTTGTCGCTTTGAGCGCGATATTTCATCGAAATGTCGTGCACTGTATCGTCTCGTTACAGATGAGCGAGGAGTCCGAGCAGACGCCGTGCAAGTTCGGGAAGAGCCGTGATGCAGAGGAGACGGTGCCGAGTTCGGCTCTCTTCGGCAAGGAGCAAGCACACTGCCTCTCGACCATGCACCAAAATCTCCCAGTGCAGAAAGTTCGTTTGTTTTCTGGTGTTGAAGTCGTTGTTGTGACAATTTTTTCGTCAAGTTTCCTTGTTTGTTCGTGCTGACGGATCGATTTGCAGGTCATGGTGCACCCGTTGGTGCTGCTGAGCATCGTTGACCACTTCAACCGCGTAAGCAAGACGCAAAGCATCCGCCGCGTCGTCGGCGTTCTCCTCGGATCCGTGGCGAAGGACAAGACCCTCGACATCGGCAATTCTTTCGCAGGTTCGTCGTCTTTTAGGAGGTTGAAGATGTAATGTTTGTAGTTCCGTTTGATGAAGACGACAAGGACAAGAACGTGTGGTTCCTTGACACGGACTATCTCGAGAGCATGTACGGCATGTTCCACAAGGTTGACGCCAAGGAGGATGTCGTCGGATGGTACCACACGGGCCCGAATCTCTGCGAGGTTGGTTGTGGAGATGTACTGGCGCCAAAACCGGAATCTGATTATATTATGGGCAAAGTCGAAAAGATGCTGAATTCCTGCTTAAGCGGATGCACGAAAGATGGGCGTGAACATTCGTGCTGTTTCTTCCTTTTGATTAAATAAGTTTATGAATGTGAAGTAGAAAAAGATGAAAAGTTTTGCCTAGGGCAGCATGACGGACGTGATTGTTTTGCAGAACGACATCTCAATCAATGAGCAGCTGAAGCGTTTTACGCTGAATCCGGTTCTTCTCGTGGTGAATCTAATGGATCCAGCGGATCAGCTCTTGGACGCGATGAACATGCCGTTTGGAGCATCGCGCGAGAGGAGCGGCCTCTCGGCCATTACGGTGCTCAAAGCGGTCGGTGTAGCAGTGCCGGAGCGTGAGGATCTCACACTGCCGTCAGTGGCGTTCGTCGAGGTTCGACAGTCGCAGGATGCTTTTTCCGTGCCCGATAAGCATCTTCATCCAATACCGATCACTTTCGAGGGCGAAGAAGTCGCCTTGCAGCATCTCCTCAGGTTTGTTATTGTTATTCTGACCCTAAGTGCGTGTTTCTGCTGTTATTTACTTGTTTCGATTTCAGGGAGCTTTCAAATCAAAATACGAGACCGGAGCTTGTGACGACGGTAGCGTTACGGAACTACTTCAGTCCTTTTGTGAACGAAGTTCTTCGCGGTAATATCAAGCCAGATGGAAACTTGATGAAGATCATTGCTGTAAGTTCCTTATAAATATTCTTAAAAGCGTGAACAAGCTTTTTGTTGGTCAGAAATAGAAGCTGAATTCTACTTAAACCATTGATGATGGATGTGCAGAGCCAATTTTTATCTTTTCAGATGTACGATATCTTGCCGAGCATGTTTGTGGAGAACGTTGAGGCGTTGTTGGCAAATGTTGACGAATTGGTTTGTTTCTTTATCGCATTGCCTCATAAGTTTTGTGGTGATTGGTCGTTTGTTTCAGGTCAAAATTGGCTCTTCAACCGTCGGGGTGGAAGATCCATCAGTGTCTGAGGACCCGTCAAGCGATTGGGACGACGTGAGCAGCGACGGCAATATGGATCTTCAAGAAGAGATTCGAGAGCGTGGAGCCGAGAGCGAGAAGGAAGACATTCAAAAGGCTTGCAACAATTTATTAGCGATCACTTGTGTTTCAGATCAAGAAGGAAAAAGACTTGAAAGAGGGTGCAACCGATGGTTCGCTGAAGGGCATGAAGAACCTAGTGGAGAAGGGCAGCGGCGACTCGGACTATGATAGAGCTTGTGGCGATGCATCGAAACCTGCCAAGATCAAGGACGCTGTTGCTGAAGAAGTCGGTGAAACAGCCGACAGGTTAGTTGCTCTTGACGAGGAAACTGCTTACAAAATGTTTAGAACATCCAACTCGGTCGATGAAATGGAAGAGGAAGACTCAAAGAAGAATGTGACGGAATTCTCGCTGAAGGGCGCAAAGAACGTGCCGGAGAAGGGCAGCGGCGACTCGGACTATGATGGAGCCGAAGGCGATGCTTCAAAGCCCGCCAAGATCAAGGAGGCCTTTGCTAAAGGACCCGGTGAAACCGCCGCCAGGTTGGTTGCTCTTGACGCGGAAACTTTCAAAAATGTTTAGAACGTTCAACTCGGCCAATGAAATGAAAGGAGTCGTCGTCACACGCGGCAGCGCGTTGTCACAGCGCATCACAGATCTGTTGATGAGACTCCGTGGTCTGCACGCGCAACTCAAGGGCCTGGAGGGATACCTGAGAGAGGTGGCCGCCGGCAACCTGCCCGTCAATCATGCTATCCTCTGCTACGTTCAGGTATTGCCACGTTGAGTTAACGATACAAGATAACTTTAGGAGATCCTCGATCTTCTCCCCGATGTTACCGGCACGGACTTCGTCGAGGCGCAGAGCGTTCAGACAAATGACCAGGTTCGTCTCTGTTCTATCTAAAAGATCGCTTCGCTGTTCTGAAGATCTAAACGTTTACGTTTCAGTTAATGTGCATCTACTTGGGCGCGCTGGTGCGATCGGTGATCGCTCTGGACAATCTCATCGAGAACAAGCTCTCCCGCCAGAAGGCGGAGAAGGAGCAGAACGACAGTGACAACGCCATCACAGCTGGCAAGAAAGTCAACGTCTCGCCTTCATCGGATAAGAAGAAGAAGGCCGCAAAGGATGTGAAGAAGAAGTGAGTCTCGTGCTCGAGGGCTCTCACGGGTTATTCCTTCGTTCCCATTATTCTGTTTCCTTTTTTATGTTTTATCCATGTGAGATAAATCCGTAGTAAGAGAACTCGTGTAGATTACAAGCAGAAATTCTTAGTTTCTAAAGCGTGCCTAATTTCTCTCGACTTTGGGGGTAATGGCTAACAATGTTGGCCTCGGGCTCGTCTAGCGATCTTCTTTTTCAAGCTCTCTGCCGGCTGCCAAGAGGGACAGCCGTCGCGATTTACCCGAGAAGAAGTCTATCGTTCAATGTCTCATCAGGATTTTTTTCCTTTTGATCATTCCCCGAATTCTCGGCTCCCAAGCACTCAGAAGATCCAATGCTCGACCTCATTTTCGTCGCGGGGACATTCCATCTAGCGTGAACTTTGCGATTCCTCTCGTTTTGAAGAGCACCCTAGTCCGCCTCTTCTCTGCCCTTCCCTTTTTGCTTCTCGTCGGGGTCTGAGAAGGTGTGTCACTTCTCTCGACATAGCGGCGGACTCGCTCGCTCCCCGTCGGCCTTCAGTCTGACGTTTTATTGAACAAACAGTCATGTGAGCAACTCAAAAAGTGGCATAGACCTCTCAGCAACAAGGAAAACAATAACAAAGTAGGAAGAACCAAGAGATTCATCACAAGATGCGACCCTTCTTGCGTGCCCGCTCCAGCTTCTTCTTCTTGACGGTGTCCTTTCGTTTCTGAATGTTCGTCTCGCGCTTCTCCTGACGACGGTGTTTCTTCTCATCCACTTGCGACGCTCGCTTGTCCCATTTCGACTTCCTTTTCTCCTTCAGCATCTCCTTTCGCTTCGCGCTCTTCCGCAGGAGCTCCACATCATCTTTCACCTTCTGGCCCTCTGCGAGATGCAGAACCTGGAATCGTGAGTTTGAGTTAGAACCAGAGGCAGACAACCTTGTTCCACTTGATGTTCTCCTCGATGTGAGCCGCCTTCTCGGGGTTCTTCTCACGAATTGACTCCAGACGTTCCTCGCGCTGCTCAGCCTTCTTCAATAGCCGAGCGTAGTCTCGACCGACGAACTTGTCCCGCTTCTCGTTCTTCGATGTCTGCAAGCTTTCCGTGACTTCGAAGATCTGACGAACCTTCTTTTCCTCTTCTTTCTTCATGATGAAGTCGAACTTCGAGTAGGCCACTTGGCCATTCTCAAGCTTCGGAGTTTCCACCGGCTTCGCGTCCACATCAACTTTCGACTTTTCTTGTTTTCTAAACGAGTGTATTGGAATAAAAGACAACGAACGATTGAGCGTTGTTGGCGCCTCCTTCCTTGGCGATCCGCTTGCTCTCCTTGGCCTTCAGTTTGCCAATTCGACGCTTCAGTTTGCGCTTCGCCTCCCAGTCTTCCGCTGTCATTGCACCGCGACGTTTGGCTAAAGCTTCGTTCTTCAAAACAAAACGATGACAAACTCTTGTAATCCTCGATTTTCTCGTGGAGACGCCGCAACGCGGCCTGCCTCGCTTCTATGGGATTCTCCTCGTTGGTCGTGCCGTTTTGTTGACGATTAGCATCGGTCTTCGGACGTTTCGGTGTGACGGCAGCTGTAGTGGGAGTCTCGGGTGGAGGCCGCTTTGAGGGTTTTCTAAATCACTTGTTGGTTGTGGTGAGAACTGAAAAACCTGGACGGATTCTGTCTTTGCTTCTCTTGCTTCTGCTTCTTCACTGGTGTGACTGGTGCCGCTGGCTCATCATTCTCCTCGTCTTCTGAATCCTCGGTCTTTCCATTCTGTTGTTTCTTCTGCTGCACTGGTTTCGGCTTGAGCTTGGGCAACTCTTCCAGTTTCTAAGAAAAGAGTCAAAAGAAAAACATGAATAAACCTTTTTCGGAACAATAACTTGTAGTGATGACTTGGCCATCCAGTCGAGAACATCGGAGACGGTCCGCGAGCCGAAACCTGCCGCTCTCGCCACACGGTTCTTGCTCTCGGCCGATAGCGAATTTCGGTCTGACTGAAGAGAAAACGTTGAAAGAAGAAAAGAAGTGAACCTCAGAGAGATGCTGATTGACGATGCTCTTCTTGCGATTGTTGAACTTCTCCATCACCTCGCCGTCGAAACCCCAGTGCTGAAGTTGAACGAGTTACTAGAAGAGCAATAAAAGACTCACGGGAATTGGTATGAGATTGCAGACCCGTTGAATGGACGCACTGACGGCATCAATTTCTTCCGCCGTCGGGCCGCCATCGCCCTTTTCCATCACCTGCAACACAATCACTGAGAGTAAAGAACGATCAAAGGAGGATTGCTAGAGAAGAAAGTACGACGAAGAAGAGAAAGTCGAACAAAACAATCGAAAACTGGGAGTTTCTCCAAGAAACGTGCATTCAAAGCCAGAGGTGCGCCGATTTTGGGCGCCGCGCCAAATGCCTTGCCTGACTATCGCGCACGCGCCGCGTTTCTACGCAGTCAATCTCAGCATCGGACTTCCCACACGTCTGCTCGCAGTGGCGCTCTCGAGGTGACGTTTTTGACGTTCCGTCTGGGCTTTTTTACGTGTTCTTTGTTGTTTCTTCTATCTAAACTTGATTTCTTTCGTTTTTGCTTTGCTACCGCGTGATATCCGCGCGTTTCTGAAGAAAACGTTGAAAATTCTAGTTTTTCTCTCTGCAGTGAAGGATGGTGGTGCCGAGCGCGCTGCTCTTCCCGCGACTTGTGAACGCGCAGACGGCCGTCGTCATTCTGCGTCGCGGACTTCGCTCGACGCCCGCTGTCGCCAGTGGCCATCACATCGAGCACTGGTGGGGACCCGAGAAGGCCGCCGGTCGCGAGCTCGTTGGCTTCGGCTCCAATGGCGACAACGTAGGTTTCGGGACGAAATTGGAGTGCCGTGGGGCGAATTTATTGTGAAAAGGGAATTAGTTTCGAAATTAGAGTATAAGAAGACCACTCTTTGAATTGATAGTGCAATGAAAGTCGAGATTGAACAGTTGTCAGTGAATAATGTTTGCAGAACTACCAGGACCGATTGGATTACTGGTACCCGGCGATCCGCTTCCGTGTCGATGACGCGACGATTGCGCCGCTGCGTTCGAAGGAGAAGGGCGACTGGAAGGCGTTGACGCCCGAGGAGAGGAAACTCTGTGAGTTTCAACCCTGAATTATATGAAAAGGCAAGAGCTGAGTGGAATTTGGTGGCAGTTTTTTCCTATTAAATGAGTTCTTGAAACGAAAAGAGAAAGAAGAGTTTCTGAAGAAGTTGTTTGCAGTGTATCGCTACTCCTTCAAGCAGACGCTGGCCGAGTTCGAGGCGCCGAACGGTTACTGGAAGGTTGTGGTCGCCGCGTGCGCGTTCGTCGTGGCCATTGCCACTTTCTACGCTGTTCTCCTCAATGTCTACGGTGTGTTTCAGTGCTATGCTTTCGTGAATGGCACTTCATTCTCTTAGTCAAGCTTTCATGACGGTATTCTTATTTTCAGTGTACCCGCCGCTTCCGCCGACGTTCCAGAACGAGTACAAGGAGGCCAGCATCCAACGCCAGATCGTTCTCGAGAAGGGCGCCTTCCTCGGACCGGCCAAGTACTGGGACTACGAGAACAACCGCTGGAAGAAATAAGTGCGACATCTCGAACGCTAGATGCAAGCCTTCACTTCTTCGAGTTGCTAGGATCGTCTGCTGCCTCCCTCTCTCAAGCCTCCCCCACCTCTCTTGTAACTGCCTTGTCGTATGTATTTTGTAAGGAGATGTATTCGGTAGATTTTGTATAGTAGAAGATATGGTCCAAATGTGGCAGGCGATTTTGGTGATTTGGAGAATGTGAAGGCAGGTACATAAATGTCTTGAAAGGTACGTGACGGTTGGCGCCTTGATAAGAGGTTGGCGAGTGACTTACTGATTAGGAGAAGGGAGATCAATGGGCGATTGCACGAAGGCGAAACTCGCACGTCTTTGAATTAGTCACGTACTCCTTCAGAGTATCGGCTTTCGAAAGAGTTTCACGGGCTCAAGTTATGTGGGAAAGGAATTCTCAATCGATCGTCATCTTACGCTTTTGTCAGTATTTCTGACACCTTTCACTTGTGTTTCGATGATCAACATATAAGAGGGGAGCGAGAGAATTCAGGCCGGTCTTACAATTAGCACCAAAGACAGGAAAGTGCTAAAAGCTCCAAGATCGCATCATTGACAAGCCTGATAACATCGATTGTTGGAATGTTTTCGCTTCCTCAGGAGCTCCTCTTGAACGTCATTCAACGTCTGTCCTTTGGCGATCTTCTTGTTGTTCGCTTTCTCAATCACCAGTTCGCGGATCTTATTCAAGAGAGCTCGAAACATCTTCAACGTCGAGAATGTAAAATTGACCTCCTCCTCGAAGTAACGGCCTGGAATTTCACGTTGAATCTTGCTGATCGAAGTCCTGGTCTTGTCACATCCTGCAAAACATTTGAAATCATTTCACCCAAAAGTGTTTTGATAAGATTTAGTCGTTTCCGAGACGGATCTTCATCGGCTTGCATTGAAGTCTTGAATGGTAGTTTGGACGACATTTCATGGATCCTCAACCTTCCGATCTTTTGCTTGCTCCCCTGCACTTCCTTCACGGCAGCGAACTTGAGCTGCGAAGAGCTCGAAGATCTCGCACCGAGTCTCCCACAGGAAATGAATTTCCTCTATTTCACCAATCGTGACACTCAGAATGAGATTCGGACAAAACCACTCCTCAACGCTCTCGACAAGCTTCCACAACTAGAAGATCTACACGTGGAGATAGCATTTTGTTTGTTGAATCAAGAGTTCTTCTCCGCGGGACGTGTTCAACGGCTCCGCAGCTTTACTCTTTCTATACCGAACTGCACTGGCACGATTGACTTCAACGACAACATGCTAAAGAAGCAAGCCTGGAATCGTGTCAAGATTCTTCCGATCACCAAAATCACGCCAAATGGCATGAACATTCTGCTGCATGAATGGGTCAAAGGACAACGTGAACTTTCATACTTGAACCTTCGCTTCTATGATCAGGACGAAGAAGAGTTTGAGGAAAGACTTTTTTATGGACTTCGACTAGAAGATCGACCGGATTATGGCATCGATCCAAATCGCTTTGCTCTCAAGCGCGAAAGCGACAGTAAAGTTATCTCTGTACTCATTGACTCTACTCCTTCTCATCTTGTTCGGTTGATCATTTTCTAGTTTTCACTTGTCTCTAATTGAAGAACTTCCCGTTTATTGCATCTCTCACACGGACACACGCATAATGCTCTGGGCGAGATTTCAGCACTTTAGAGAGAAAGGAGAAAGGAACAAGATGACCAGCCAAATGAACACCATTCACTAACCAAAGAGCAAAGCCCAATCGTGACTATACTTTGTTTTGCCGAGAGACCACACCACATCCAATAAATGAATAACTAGAAGACAAGGAGAAAGCAACGAATGAAGAAGCTCGAAAACAGAAAGAAGCAATCAAATGAATTTGCACAAATCTCCAAGGGTAAATAGCATCACAGAGCATCGCATAGGATCAGGGGCGGAGTTACTTCAAGAGGAAGAGAGAAGGAAAAAGAATGCCCAGTCTAGATCATTACAAGAGAACAATCTTCGATTGTGCTTTAGCAATCGCTTCCTGGTACGAAGCGAAGGGTTGTTGAGGAGGCGTCGGCGCATCCTTGCGGAACTTCGACTGCAACCTCGAGACGAGACCCGAAGACTGCGACGCTCGCTCCGACAGCTTTCCATCCGAAGCAGAGGTTTGAACAACCTGAAGACTATCCCAAACTAGAAGATACACTCACTGGAATGGGTAGAGAGTCCGATCCTTCAATGGAGAAAAACTCCTCGTTGAAGTCGTCTCGAAAGTCCACTGGTGGCGACGAGGAAAGAGTCGTCTTCGGCTGTTCCCGAGGTGAGGAGCCGGCGCCCGCTCTTCTCGACGGCGAGATCGTCGTTGGCGTGGATCGTTTCGGCATCATCTTGTTCCGGAACACCGACGAGACCTTGTTCACAAGGGCTTTCCTAGAAATCGTGAAAGATGTAAGACCAGAAGCTCTTCTCCTCACCCCGTTAGTGGCTGAGACGTGTTCGCTAGTCGATTTGGCGTATCCACGACAAGAGGAGCACCTCGAAGCATCTCGTAAGCGACGCTGAACTGCTCGGATATCGACTGCAAATACTCGTCCGCCTCTTCGCCGGTTCTGAAATCGCGCTCTCATCATCCAATCAACATTGAATAAAGGAATGAGAAACTCAATGAAATAGCTTGAAACACACTTCAATCGAATGGCCACATTGTTGAAGAGACGCGTGGAGGCGGCTCGAAGACAGAACATGGCTGTCGCCGACGAAGAAGACGAGGTCGTCGAATTCGGACCCGCCGCTGAAACGAACATCTGGCTTGTTGAGGAGAAAGAAAAAAGTGTGCTTCGCCTCGTTTGCCAGCCGAGGCGGAACCTTCCTTCCTGCCCCCTTCCAATAACGCGAAATTTCCGGCACCGCTCAGGCATCCACGAGCAGACGTCCTCCTCCCCCTCCCCCTTCTTCTCCCTCGGGTCCCGTGAGGGTTGGCATGAGACCTCTTCTCCTTCTGCTTCTATTACTCTCAAGTTCCAGTTGCGACAAACTTAGAGGTAAGCTTTGAATAAATTCAAGAAAGTTTCAGATTTCATTGGAAAGGATTGCCACACTCTCGCTTGCATTTTCTATTGCGTCCAGCACCACGACGGTCAATGTGGCCGATGCCTACCAAAGGAGAAAGAAACTGAAGGGATCAATTGCCAGTGCTATCCCTGCATCACCACGGATAATGAGGTGGGTTTTAAAATGAAAACATAGTTTCAGGGCTTTGATATGATCAATTCTTCTTGCACCTCGTCGACAAAACTTGAATAAACCCTCTCTCCAAAACCAACCTGGTCGTATCCATACTCGAAAGTGGAGTCGCTGACTCTTCGACGTCGGCGCCAGTTCCATCTTCACAATGTCCTCAAGACACGCGACGCGAATGTCTTCGAACTTCTCGAAGCTGTCATCATAGACCGCGAGATGAACACTCGTTCTCGTCAACAACAACACCGAGTCCATGGTGTCTGATGGAGAGTTCACATCCACCAACGCCCAGCCGCCAACGAGAACCTGAAGAATGCTTGAAATCTTTGAGAAGGTCGAACCTCGCTGTCAGCCAGCAAGAACCGAATGGTCTCCTTGACCAATCGACAAACATTCTCATCTTCATCGTCCTCTTCTTCCTCTGCCTCTTCTCGGACTTCTTCGACGACTCCAAGGACGGCGTTGATAGCTCGTTGTCGTGACGCGTCTCGAACTTGTGAGAGATAGTAGCGATTCGCGCTGTTCATCCCATCTCGGACGATTCCCGTCAACTTCCGCTCTCCCGATCGAGTCACGTCGCCTTTGAGAGCGGCAGTACCGGCGTACTAAAGATCGACCTTTCGAAGGAAGAAGAAGCTACCTGTCTCGAAATGCTATCCCCGTTGTCAGCCCACATCTCCTGAAGAGCTTGTACCAACGCTTCGGGTGGATCGGCAAATGGCCCGATGAGTCCGAGCTTCGAGGCTTGTTGCATGCATTGATGCTGTGAGATCGCTCCCTAGAAGACAAAACATTACATGCTGATCAGCTTATCCGAATTCAAAGAAAGACTGAAACATACCTGAACAACATTGGTTCGATCCAAACAGTCAACACAATTTGTCCTCACGACTCCATTCTGAGTCCGAACCATCTCGCCCGTCTTGTCCACCCAACAATAGCCGATCTCAGCGAGACGATCAGCTAGTGATCCAATCAAGTCTTGTACCTAGAAGTTTCGATATCATGAAGAATGAGGAGAAAGACTGACCTTGTTGAATTTCAATGCCCGACAATGATAATGAAAATCGAAGAAGTATAACGATGCATAGGGAAGCTCCGCCTTGAGCATGTGTTCAAGGAAGGCCGTCGCCAGGCACAACTCTCGTCCCGCTTGATTCACCAAACTGACCGCTATGACTTGTCCCATGAAATTGTCTTGTAACTCCTGAAACGCTTTCCTTCTTCTAGAAGAAAGAAAAGACCTCAAAATGCCTAATGAAAACTGGCAGTGACTCCTCGATCGGTCGATCAATTGTCAATGGTGGCCGGTATCGAATTCCCTTTTGACTCCAGTAAAGAGGAACCGAGCCACGAGCTTGAACAAACGACAAAACGTGTTCGGCACTCTTCACCACCAGTTCCGTCTCCACGTAGTTTGCAACCTTCAATTCTTTTGCTCCCAAGGAAGAAGATCACCCACCTGTGCTTCCTCATCAATGCCTCTTCTCAAGTACCGACAACCAGCTCTCTTCACTGATCTTCTTGAAATGAGTACAAGTTCGAGTTCCGCATCTTCTAGCTTGACTTTTCTCGACGAGACATGTCCTTGGATGACGGGAACAATCCTGAAACGTAACATGCACGAGGCTTCGTTGACGTACCACAACTTGGCGAGCTCCTCGTCAACCGTCGGCATGAAGAGATCCTCGAGTAAGTGCCGATTCCAGAAGAACCGAACATCCGTCGGCCACTTCGAGTGAAATCTAATCAACAAGCTGAAGATTGCGAAAGATAAACGAACCTTTGATTATTGAGGGTGAGATCGTGTTCAAAACAGAGGTAGAAGTCGGGTTGATCGTTGAAGAGTCGAAGCACCTCGTCGATGAGTGGCGTCGGCGCCTGCGCGTTGCCTAGCTTCTCGCTCACGAACTTCATGAACCCGCTCTTGAGCTTCGATGTCGTGGCCGGCTCGCTTGGAGCTCCTGACATTCAAGTAAGTTTCAAAAAGAAGACTTCAAAAACCTTCTCCATTCGATGCTGATCCCAAGTCGTAGGCAGTGATAGCTCCATCGTCCACAATTCGTAGTGCTTTCACTTGATCCACCCGGAGTATCGGCCGCTAAACCTTTTCTTGAAACATAGACCAAGACAACGAACCGTTTGCTGAATATCGGCATGACCGACAGTCGAGACTCGCGTCACAACAAGAAGATAATGCTGATCTTCGACACTCAAACGACCGAGTACAGCAACGATTTGACCAACAGGAACGGCGTCGCCCGAGACGGCTGAACCATTCAGTTCGACCTTTGTCTAGGCAAAGAACGCACCAACTCCCCGATGCACACTAAGAGTGGCGGTCCGCTTGCAGCACTGAAGGACACTTCCATCGCCCTGGATGAGGATGGCCTCACGAGACGAGAAGACCTGCATGGGCGCGCCCTCGCCTTGGCCCGCACCCAGCACAACACACGCCTAAACCAACCATTTCTCGTCTTTCTTTCTCGGCAGAGGGCGGCTGGAACAATAGAAGACCGATTCATCCAAACATCGCCCATTTATGGATTCCCGCTTGAGGGAAGAGAGGTCAGGCCCTCCGAGAGACGCGGAACGCGTTTCTGGTCGGACTGACATAAATAAACAACCAGTCCCCAAATGAGTCACCACGTGGCTACTAGCAAAGATATCACGAACCCGTCAAAGGTTGTCTATTCGAAGCAATGGACAACCCGAAGTAACAGCAATGCCATTGTCTCCAAGAATGAAAAAGAAACGCAATAACTAGGTGCTTTTCAATGATTTCATTTCCAAAATCACGTAACAACACGCAACGAAGAGAGGAGAACAAAACGAGAAAGTGGACGGAGAGTGACGAGATGGAGTCTCTTCTACTCTTCGCTGTCCACGTTCACCGTCGTGAGCTTCTTGAAGGTGGTCACGGGCACGTGGGTGACGAGGGTGTAGAGCTTGTGCGGGGAGTCCTCGTCGTCGTTGCGGCGGCGCGAGAGGCGGACGCGGATGCGGTACGGCACGTTCCTGCAAAGACAAACAGTTGGATTCATAGAAGCGTTTAGTCAAGCAATTATCAAAGTTATAACTGGAATCAAATTTGTGTCTTTGTTTTGAAACCCATTACGAATCAATTGTCACCACAAGTTTAACCAAACCACCCTCTTTCGAAAAGCTCTTCTTGGCTTAAGCGTGTACACACCTGACTCCCTTGGCCCAGAGAGCCTTGTTGAGACGGGTGTCGATGCGCACATCCTTCGTTCCCATCTGCGTCTCGGCGAACTTGCGCACTTCGTTGATGGCACGCGGCGCACGCTTCTTGAAGCCGCTGAAACCGAACCGCAATAAACCGTGGTCACTTCAACGAAAACTAGGCTTGTCTACTATCGCCGCACTAAATTCCGAATAGAACAAGACACAAGTACGTTCTACGAAACACATCAGCCCTTCACTTACATGCCGTGGATGCGCTTGTGGAGGTTGATGGTGTACTCGCGCGTGACGACCTCGTTGATCGCCGTTCGGCTCTTGCGCTCGCGCTTCGGCGCCTTAGGCATGGTCTACCTGAAAGAAACATCGTGTTACAGCGAAGGAGAAAGATAAACGAAAGCAAGCAACGCGATCGCGACAGAAAACTGGAATTCAAGATCCAAGAAGCCCGGCCGAAAGATTAGGGAAATCAAGGCTCGCGCTAATTCGCCTAACTTTCGAAACATAGGCGCTATCAAGAACGAAACCAACTACTCCGAAAAGATTCAACAACGCGCGACAAACTTTGAAAGTCAGCAACAACCAAAACAAACACAGAAAGCCCAAAACGACGCATCCAAAACCCCCAAGCATCGAAGTGCAATTTCTCGCCGCGGAATGGAGCGAGCCGCGAAAGAAATGATAGTCAGCCAACGAGGTTCGAATTCCATCGTAATCAGGCAAATCGCGGCGGGATCAACGAAATTTTTTGAACTCCATACCGTATGCGCGCTGATTTTGATCTGCGCGAATTTCTTTTGAACCGTCTTGCTGCCAGTTGTCGGTCGCTTATCGCTGTTTTGTCTTCGTTTTTCGCGTTTTCTACGGCCTTTCGCTTGCAGAAAGTCTACTTCCGCAGCTCGGAAAATGATCGGACAAAAGTCGAAGTTCGCGTGCCTCAAGATCGATGATGATTCGTCGTCCTCGAGCGACGATGAGGTGGCGCGCAAGTTCAACATCAAGGGCGGTCATCCCAAGGTACGCTGTGGCTTTTTTTCCACGTTTTTAGACAAAGAAACCGGTGCCGAAGCCCGGTCAGAAGGTCGTCCAAGGTCTCGTCGTCCACGCGCAGCCCGAGAAGGCGAAGAAGCCCAAAAAAGCCAAGAAAGCTCAGGTTTTCACTCCGCTTTTGCCCGAAACTGCATGTTTTAGGTCGTGGACAAGACCACCGGTCTGGTGGTGCAGGACGCCGACGAGAACTTTGAGGAGGACCAGCGCTACAAGGAGGTTTTTCTGCGCTCTGGTCACGACATACGAATTCAGGAGCTGAAAGAGGCGCTCCGTGCCAGCCTCAAACTCCAGCAGGTCACCTACGATGAGGCCCGCAGCGCTTCGAAGGGATCGTCCTCGTCCAAGGAGCCTACGCCGCCTTCGGCGCCCGCTATATCCGCCGCCGACTATATCGGAACGGTGCGTTCAGTTCTATTTATTGTGGGCTTCAAAACCCACATAGTAGGTTCATTTTAGTTCGTCTGAATATGTCCAGGGTGTGAAACGAAGCTTGTCTTTCAGGGTAACGAGGAGCTCCTGTCGATTATCGCTGAGAAGCAGTCCGCCCTCGAGGCAGCCGAGGCGGCTGCTGCCAAGTACAAGTGGCGCTACAAACGGGTTATCGTCCTTCTTCATGATACTGAAGGTTCGTTAGGCTTCCTTGGCAAACTCAAGATTTCAGTGAACGAGAAGGTGCAGCTGGCTTCTGAACTCGAGAAGGCGCAGGCGATGCAGAAGGAGCTGAGCGCGCAGGTGTCGACTCTCTCGGCGCAGCTCGAGAAGGCCCGCAGTCGTATCCATGAGCTCGAGCATCCGAAGAAGTGACAGCACCCCGTCGCTCACTCATTGGCCAGCTTCCATTGGTACCCCGTGGATCTCCTGTGTTGTTGTACCTTTCCCCTTCTTCTTCCCCTCCACATTACCTTGTGCCTTTTCTCTTCCACAGCGTCCTTATACTTACTGCCCAAAGTGTTCTTCTCTCTGCCAAATGGGCTGAAGTTCGTTATTGTTGCGTTTTGTTTTCCTTTCTTATGGGTCCATTCTCCTTTGGCTGCGTGTTGTCATAATACATAGGCACACACTTTCTTGGTTCTTTATCCTTCTGTTTTAGTCGGTGCAAGATAGTAAGGCAGCATTCCCCGGGTGAAAGAAAATCGTTTTGACATTCTTGTTCAGTAAAGTTTTTATCGAAAACATTGATGAAACACATCTAGGCAACTACTCTGAGAAGAATTCAGAAAACCGGCTGATTGCCCTTTGGAGTCGGTCGTCTTCGCTCGATTTGCTGTGATTTCTCGGCGGCCTTCACCTCAGCTTCCTGGTGCGCCGACTCGATGTCCCGGATCTCGGACAGAAGAGCGACCACTTTCTTCTAAAGAGCATGAACAAAAGATCTCTGAACTCACTCCAAGTCGAATGTCGTCCAGTTTTCGATCCAACTGCCGCTTGGATGTGAAGTAGACAGGACGCCCGTCTTGGAACGAGTAGTCAGCGCCCTTCTCCAACGGGTACTCGATCGGAGCGACGTACACACTGCAAATCAATAGATATAGCTCTCAAGCTTTGAAAGAAAAAGAAAACTCACGGCGGCTTCCAGTGTTGATAACCACCTCGCAGCTTCTCTTTCGGCAACGCCGAATTGCGTGTCGAGTTGAAACGCATGGAAATGGCGGCCGTCGACGCGTGCTTCGCCGTGATATGCCCGCCAAGAAGACGCACTCCGAACATTTCTATCAAAGTCATGCATCTTGGAAACAAATCAACTGATCAAATAATCAGAAACGGTCGCAACCGTCTTGAAACATACTTCTTTCACATTGTCAATGCTTCATTTTCAATCATATCTTACATCCGTGTGTCTGCTTGTGTATGCGGCGAAGAAATAACAATAAACGACATCCGGGTCAGACATGTTAACGGGTCGGGTCGGTCGGGTCGGGTCGGGTCGGGTCGGGCCGGGTCGGGTCGGGTCGGGTCGGCG
>JAQIXL010001010.1:0-21949 GCA_034700245.1 Poikilolaimus oxycercus
AGTACGAGACTGCAAGTTCGCCCATCGGGCTGAAACTATGTCGCTTTTACGCTCCAGCGGAGCGGAGCGACGCTGGTGAGTCTAAATCTCTTTGCCCTTCCATGTGGGACATTTCAACCTCAGCTTTTTTCTCCTTTTTTGTCGCGGCTTCGGCGCTGATTGAAGACGGAGGGAACTGCGGGCGCCGTCTTGACGTTCTTTGTGAAATGAGTCACGAAAAGGCTTCAAGACGACCTTTTCTGAGTTAATTCAAAGAGCGTTCAAGTTCAAAAGGAACAAAGATCTTCCTGAAACATAGAATTCTCTAGTTTCAGCACTAACGAGTTTCCCCCTTACGTAAGCGTTTGTGCAAAGCAAACTGCTATCCGGCTTAGCGCCTCCAGAAGAGAGTCGCACCATCGATTTACATACATAATTCCAAATAAATAAAAGCCTCGGCTTTGCTCCCTTGAAACGTCGGGTTGTTGTGGGTTCTCCAGGAGCTGACACATCCGCTTAGCTTGTTTTCCCTCCTCGATCTTCGCCTCTTCAAGAAACTAATCGAGTTTGGATCCGAGGGTTGATCCGATTTCTGGAGGACGACGACAAGCGATCTTTTCGAGAAAAATAGCTCAACCGTTAATGCAGAAAACTGAGCTTTGAATCTTGTGTCATGATTGGCGCGTTTTGTTCCCACACGCAATTTCCGCTCTGAACTGCACAACGGCTTACGGGATACGGGTAAAGCAGCTGATGAGAGTATCAGAGTGAAAGCGGAGGAAACACTCACTACGATGGCGCGAGAGTGAAACACAACTACGCCAAGCGCGTCGGGCATGTGAATAGGATTTTGGTTATTCGTCTTAATCGCTTAGCGCGCATTTGCTCGCACGCTTCATCGCAGCAAACTCAACGTCACTGGGGCTAGCCTCAAGTCAGAGACCCGAAGTGTGCTTAATCGAGTGGGTGCAAAGACAATCTACCTGATCTACAGAGGATTAGTGAATTTTTCAAATTAAGACCTTATTTGAAGCGGAAATGGGGAGCATAGAATCACATCATAAAGAAACCCTTGCAGGTACATCAGCATGTCGTCGATCGTGATCTTCGTTTTGCCCTTGGCCCTCATCGTCTTCTGCTATTATCACATTCTCAACAAGCTCCAAGAAGCATTGAAAGGATCGAAACGTATGAAGCGAGCTTCGGCCTCGAGAGCTCCGTATCATCGTGTGACTCGCCTCGTCCTCTGGGTCGTCGTCTTCCACATCATCTGCTGGTTTGTAGCTTCCCTTCTTTTCCACTGACTCATGATCTCTTCTTAGGTCACCGTTCTGGCTCTTCAATCTTTTCGTGTCGATCTTCTCGGCTGGTGTGAAGAGTCAATTCGAGAGGATCGTCATCAACATCATCCACCTCTTCCCATATGTCAACTGTGCTCTAAATCCCCTCCTCTATGCCGTCCACGCCGAGAACTTCCGTGTGGCATTCCGATCTCTCTTCTGTCGATCCACGCCGCCTGGAGACTGTAGTGATGCCATTCATAAGACCAGTGTCACACGCTCGACAGTCTATAGAACCAGCAAGTAAGCGAACTTGGGAGAAGCATCATTATAATCATTTCAGTGCCTTCAGCACAGCGTGTCCCACAACACATTCTGCGGTCTACGTGGCAACAAACGGAGCTGCAAACGGACAGACCAACACCATTCTCGTGGCAACCGTTGGGGCTAAAGATCGCAACCACTCGGTTCGCACACTCTTTCAAAGCTAATTCCTCAGGTCTGCGCTCAAAATCCTCCAACCAACGTCCTTCTCGCCTTGCCCTGTGAGTACTCACCGATGATTTCCTCGGGCGAGGAGTCGGCGGACGGGTTGACCGTCCGCAGCGAGTCCATCTCTATTGCACGTGTCGGACCAGCTCGTATGCGCGAGAGCCTCTCGTCGCATTCTCACGCCAGGCGAGTCTCGTTTCTCATCGTGACGAATGCCCTCCTTCTCAGTGGTTGTTGGTCGGTAATTAGCTGCCCTCTTGGTGTTTTTGTGAATGATCGAATCGCTCCACGGGGCTAACGAGAACCGAGAAGTCTCTCTCTCGCTCGAGCCAAGAGGGTCGATTCAATTCTTGCTTCAAGGGAGGTAATTCGTTCTTCGTCTGCAAAACTTAAGAGAGACGGAGAAATAGCGTTCGAAGGAGGGAAGAGGGGAAAGAGTTCGGTGCATCCTCGACAAGGAAGGGAAATTACTCGAATCCTTCTCTCCGTCTCCGTCTCCTCCCTACGCTTGATGTCAGAATTGTCGAGCATCTTTCGTCGTTGAAGCGGCCGTTCGTAGTCGTCCCGCCATGTGCTCCTCTCTGAATGGGCACACATTCAATGTGTCTGCGGCGTCTTCGGCGATGCACGGAAACCTTTTTAGTAGCGCTTTGGCAGGAAATTCATTTGGGGTGCATCCAAAACACAAAAACGAGCTAGAGCGACAAGGCCGTCGATGTGTCAGCCTTTTGCATTCATGAAAAGTCGCCGTCAAATAAGGTTCCGAGGCGCGTGGCAACCTTGTTGGCTCGGGGGGTGGACGGATAAAAGACTTTAGATGAATCATAGTGAAAACTCTGAAGGTCCGACTTTCAGATATGGCCGAAGTCATGACCGTCTCCCCGTCGACACGAGCGGCTGGCGCAAGTACTCCGAGGTCGAGGCTGAACTCGGCGGACGCTCCCTGTCTGCCTCATCGGCGAATCCCTCATTCCGTCTCAGTCCTTCAAGTGCCACCCACAGTGTGACGGCCTCCACCAACGAGCTGGCGCCTCCTCGCAACGGTCGCAGCACCAGTCTCACTGAACGAGCCTCCAACGCCTCGAGCGATGCATCCAGCAAAGTCTGACTTCCTCATCCTTTCCAACCAACTGCTAGGTCTCATTGTCAGTCACAGACTCACTAGATTTTCTCTTCTCTCTATGTCTTCATCTTCTTCTCCTTGGTATCACTAAAACGGGATCCTCAGTTCACATCTCATCTTCGTGTCTACGCTGATTTGAAACGTGGTCATTCTTTCTTCTTCTTTAGTTTGGTCGTGACCTTCACGAAATCTGATTCTACTTTGAATGATTAGAGGTTGTGCGAATGAAATGCTTTCTTCGAGAGACTCCATCTTCCCGACACGCAATGATCCTTGAGTCACACTACAATCACAGAGAGACTGTTGCGTGAATGTGCCCTACCTCGACTACAAGTCACCCCTGCTCTGACTTCACCTTCATTTGCTCAAAGCAACTTTATTCTGGGGAAAGGAACAAGAAGACATTTGACACCTACAACACAACGATTCAATTACAAGTGCAATGGGGGTGGATCTCTCTCGCAATGCTCAAGTATCACAGCCAAAACAAAGAAGAAGGAAAAGATAAAACGGATAAGTATCTACATCCAAATGAAGCAATCTTCTTCTGTAAACCGAAGTAATCTCTCTCTATGACTACAAAAACAAATCGCCTGTTCAACACGTATCGACAAGTGATCTAAAGGGACGAGGAAAGAGGGAAGTAATCGAGTTTTCAAGAAAAGAACAAAATCTCCCAATGCATCACACAATATGAGCATGTCCACTCGGTCAAGAGAATCAACTCAAACACGCATCCATGACCTTTTTGAGCAATTGACCTAAGGAGCTCTGCTTTTTGGCTTACAAAGAAGAGAGACTGAGGGAGGAATATACAATGCAAGATCTTCACTTCAGATTAGAGGAGTGCAGGCACAACAAAACAACCCTCCTGAGCTTTCTTTCTTGATTCTTAAGGCGACGAATGAACGAGAGTTAAGGCTAGACATCGCAGGCAACGAGAAGAGAAACAGAAAGCTAGCCGTGACAATGACTTTTCCTTCAGAAGTAAGTGAGTATGAAAACGCAAGAAGAAAGCGCTTAGATGCTGACGAGGTGGATTTTGGAACAAAAGGCTATAAGAAAAAACAAAAAGCTTGGCAAATGAAGTCTGGGGACTATATGAAAGAAGTAGAGACAATCTGAGACTCTAGAGCCGAGTGTACTTGCCGGTAATGATGTCGTCGTACATTGCTTGATCGAGGATGGTGTAACCCTTGACAGCCGCATTGTAGTAGTAGATCTTGTCTTCCTTCGCCTTCGCGAGATCGAAGCCCTGCTTCTGGAGGTCCACCTTCCTCAACTTGTACGTCCCTGCAAAGAGCACGTGAAACTTGAGTCAAGAGAGGGCATTTGTTTGCGTGGAGGAAATGTCCTTGAGAAGAATTCGTCACTAGCCCATTCGGCACGTTTTGGAGTCACAACCAAAACATCCTTGATTGAGGTTAGAACGAGTTTTCCCTCTTCCCTCCCACGATAGGAGGGCGGAGGGCAAAAGAGGAAGATGATGTTGAACTTTCACGTACCAGTCGCCTCGAGCTCCTTGACCAATCGAATGAAGACGGGGACGGCATAGCTGGCGAGGTTCTCGACGAGACGCTTGCTGGCCTTCTTGAGGAATTCCTGAAACAAAATCTCTTATTCCCTTCTGTTCTCCAGTGGCGTGACTGATATGATTTATATTTGGAGGGAGCGTCTCTATCTCGCGCCCTCTTATCGGGAACGAACACAGCTCAAGCGGAGTCTTGTCAAAACGAGGATGAAGTTTGGTGATACCAACTTGGGTCAAAGTAAAGTCAACTCACTTCAACGTCGACGTTCTCGCCGAGAACAACCGCCGCCATTCCAGCTCGACCCTCCATCTTCGGGATCTGAGCGTGGAACAGTTCTACTACTGAGGAAACCACAGACCTCAACGCCATAGACGGTGATGTCGACGACGTCCTTCTCCGGCTGCAGGATGCCCTCCACCTCGGTCGTGCTCACATTCTCTCCCTTCCATCTGAATCAGGCTTGTTTTCACATGAAAAGATTCACCTGAAAGTGTCTCCCCTTCGATCCTTGAAGAAGAGATATCCAAGCTCGTCCCAGTAGAGAATGTCACCACTTGAAAACACCTATGAATTCCCACATGGTTCAAGAAGAAGGCTGCCAACCTGGTCTCCTTTGACGAAGCAATCCCTGATCACTTTCTTCTGGGTGTCCTCTTTGTTCACGTAGCCGTCGAAGGTCATCATCTTGTCGTCATTTCTGATCGTCGCCACCATCTCACCAGTCATCCCTAAACTCTTTATCTCTCGAAGAAGTAGATCAAACCTGGTCGACAGGGAATGCAGAGACCGCGCTTGTCACGAACCAGCTCGCCCGTCTCCTCGTCCACTTGAATGAGACGAATCGGATAGAGGTGACCGATGTGGGGATGGATGGGGAAGAAGCCGCAGGCACCCGTGTGATTGTCAATATTTACTGGAAAAAAGATCGTCTTGAAACAAAAACAAAAGACTCTCACCAATGTTGGAGTTGCCCTCCGTGCTGCCGTAGAGCTCACCGACTCGGGTGATGCCGAAGCGATTGACAAACTCCTCCCAAAGCTCCGTGCGGAGGCCGTTGCCCCACATCTTGCGAACCTTGTGTTGATGGTCTAAAGCGGAGGGCTTCTGGGCAAGGAGATATCTAGAGATCGAAGTTGTGCTAATCAAGAAAGGCCAAACCGGCAGATCTCTCCGATGTACTGCGAGGCGGTGCACTCATATTCGAGGCATTCCTTCCAGAAGTTACTCGCCGAGAACTTCTTTCGAATAACGGCCGTCGTTCCGCTAACGATCGTCTGGCCGATTCCCATGATGCCGGCGGCAGAATGGTAGAGGGGCATCGTGATATAGACGCGATCGTCCGGTGAGAGACCGAACGCCTTGCCCGAACCCATCGCAATCCAGTAGTACCTGCGACAGAATGAGACGAGAAGCCAAATCGAACCTGAAGTGCTTGATGATAGCCGGCTTTGGATTGCCCGTCGTTCCACTCGTGTAAATGTAGCAGAGAACATCTAGAACAAAACTCTGGAATCAATTCGAAAGACTCACTGAAGAAGTCGACGCCCTTGCTGTCAGGCTCCGACTTCGAAGCAGCCTCAACGTGCGTCTTCAATAAGATGACCTTCGAGTCATCGTGTTTCTCGACATCGGTGAGGTAGACTGGCTGGTCGTCTGCGAGAAGGTTCGCCTTCTGAGCATTGCGAAGCACTAAACAACTTGTTTATCAAATAAGCTCAAGAGGTAAACTTGGAACGAGGACGCTGCTCGTGATGACGGCGCGCGACTTGGCCACCTTGATCGAGTGGGCGAGCGGTTCGAGTTTGAGATTCGAGTTGATGAAAGCTGACACAACACCGATCTGAAGAACAGAGAGTTATTACTTCTTGTTTTTGAGGTCGTCAATAACCCTCTTCAGTAAAAGACCCGAGTTCCGGTAGTCTTCCCTCGGAAGCGATGTCATAACAAACCACAGCAAAACAAGAGTTCTCACCTTGGAGAGACCTAGCCAAATGGCGAAGAAGTCGATCGAGTTCTCCATGAAGAGCGAGACCACATCGCCGTTCTTGAAGCCGAGCGACTGAAAATCAATTTGTTGTAGGTGCGGAAAACGGTTTCTTTTTCTTCTTTGACCCATGATATCCGACTGCACGTGATCCCTACGGGCTTATCACCCAACCCTGTGCGACGCGTTTTCAGACGCCACTCAGCAGAATGTACTAGCGCTTCCTGCGGTGGGGGGTCTTCGCAGTTCACACTAGACTACCCCGTGACTGTCACAGCTAGTCTCTCGAGAAAATAGCTGAACAACATCTCTCGACCAACCCAAATAACTTGTTGTCAAAGAATGCGTACCTGGAAGTAGTTGGCGTACTGGTTGCAGAGATTGTTCAACTCCTGGAAGTTCAGTCGTCGCCCGGTCTCGATCTCAATCACGGCCTCTTTCCGCGGGTGCTTTCGAACCTGAAACTTTTGTCTTCAGTCTTTTTGTTACAACGCAATAGGAGAAAGTTAGCGGAAATGTCAACTCACGTGCTCAAGGAAGACGTGATGGAGGGGCTTGTTCTGGTTCGCCCGTCGGCGGATGTCCAACTTCACCGAGATGAGCAGACGAAGACCGCTGCAAGACTCTCTTTCGTCTCCTCTTCTTCCTCGTTCCGCTCTGATTGCCCGGGAAAGATCCCCATTTCGCATTCCAATGTTGAAAAGGCGTGCACGAACGGCGATTCGAATCGGTCAAAACGGTTCTACGGGCGCGTGCGCGCGAGGTGGTCAAGAACTCGTTATGAGAGCGGAGATCGAGGAGACGACGCAAAGTGAAAAGAAAAGGAAACACTCACTGAATGTCTCGCGGCAAGGTCTTGACGGCCCTCTTGAAGTAGTCGGTGATGGAGATGCGGTAGAGCACGTAGATCACGGCGACCACCCACCAGTAGTTCCGACCGACGAGGGCCATCGCCAACACGAAGACCGTGAGGCGGATGATCGACGCCCGCCGCGCATCGGCAAGGTCCATCTCGGCCTCCTGCAAGCGTCGTCGAGTCATCATTGAGGGACGTTCCCCCTTCCACAACCTTCCCCATCCTTCCCTTCCCTCAAGACCGGCCACAAATGAGGGAAAACAAGTTTTCAAGGAGTAAGAAGTCAAGGTTCGGTGGGGGTGCACGGACAGAAGGAGGGCGACCGCTAACTGCAAATCACCACCGCCTATCTGAACGGACCTTATCTTCTGGCGACGGAAGACGAGGTCCCATGTGTAGACTGCTAGCCGCCCACTACCACAACGAGGTCGTCGAACGAACTGGTGGAACGCAACTGAATAGTGGATCGTCTTGATTCAGGCCTTATATGCGGGATGAAAGTGAAAATTAGATGAGATTTCTTCGTTAAAGTTCGCACCGACTTTGTACTCATCGTCGCGAAAAAAAAGAAAGACGTGGTCATGACCACAAACAACAGAGTTTCCCGTTGAACTAACAAAGAGACAAGGCATAACGACGCTGTGGTGGAGGAGGTACAAACTTGTCCACGCGGAAGCGCTCAATATTCCTGACAATCTTCTGACGCCGTATTCAAACTACATGCTAACTATGAAGAAAGGAAAGTGACCAAAAGCACATACGCGACAGAAGGATTAGTGACTCTATTAGAAGGCCCCTGAAGCGGCGTCTCATATAAATACTAACGAATCAGGTGGTGCCCCCAAGGACGAGGACAAGGAACAGCAGGGCTCCACTACGGGCGCCATGACCTCTTCGCCCAGCGGCGGTAGTTCAATCGCCCCTCGGCTTTGATAAGACGCCTGTCTCTCAGCGTGTGAGCTGATCGACGGGCATTCTATGTTCATGGTGCACAGACCGCGTCTCTCCGTCGCCCATTGCTTTCAAAGAGACTTTCTCCCCTTCGCCCACATTGACCGCCATAAAACTACGAAAGGTGCACACAAAGCAAGCACTGACCTGAGTCATCAAGTCGAGGAGGCTCATCTCGCCGGTAAGACCAGAGCCATACCTGCAAGAACACGTGTTCATCGGAGCGGACGAAAGGGAAATCGGGGTTGAGGGCCGCGCTCGGAGGCTCGTTGAGGGGATTCGGAACAAGCGAGTGGCGGAGCCCCGCCACGGACCACCACCAACGAGTTTTCCCCTCGCGCTCGGACAACGAGGGAGGCGCGTCGAGGTGACTATTTGCATTTGAGGCGCGCGCCTCGGTCCGGAGCAGGCGGCGGCGGCGGCTGCGGCGGGACGCGTCGCGCTCGGCAACGTCTGAGTCACTGGGGTTGACGGGTGCCCTCCTAGCAGCCGTGTTCCTCAGCTTCCCGGGATCCCTTTTCGTTCAAAATCTCCCGCCTTCCCATTACCACGCGCGGCTAAAGAAGCGGCGTTCCAGAAAACAGCGACATTTGAAAACGACGCGGACACGAGAAAATCGAGAACGTAACGCGACAAAAGGCTTCCTACTTGCAAATTGTCTGAACTAATCGACGCTAACAACACGTTGTCTATGTTTTGGGGCGCCTTCTACGGCAAGAAGCGCAAGAAAACATCAAACAAAGGAAGAAAAGACTCACTTGAACATCGCCCACGGCCCGCAACGACGACGACCGCGACCGCCGACAAAAGTTGGCAAAAAATAGTTTCGCAATTTTCGCTCCGTCCATGGCTCCACCTTACAGTGCGAAAGTTTGGGCGTGCGCGAAAGATCTCTGCTCTCTTTCAGACAGTCAGTCATGTGCCTTTCGAGTCGACATTGGCCGACTTCTTCCTTTCTGGCAGCGAACACCAAAGAGTCCTCGAGGGAGACGGGCAGTTCCGCGACGTGAAATGCACTCTCCCTTTCGATAATCGTCTCCATGACGTCCTTCACAACTGCCGGCAAAAACTACTCGACGACGAAACCTGAACGAGGCACCGTAATCTCTCTAGTTAGCTGCACAGGTGCACTTCCCGTTGACCATAATCCAATCGTCGTTGCCAACACAAGCTCCACGGTCTATTTTTAATCGTCTGGAACACCCACACTTGGACGGACTAATCCGGTATGCGCGTGCAGGTCTCAAATTCACCCGGTAGGAGCGTCTCGTTTCGGCCATGAAAGATTCTCTCCGGCATGCATAACATCGAAATCCTCGTCCTTCCTCTTCTTCTGGGAGATGATTCCTCGAAGTTCGTCTCAAAGCACAGAAGAACTCTCTCTCAGTTGTTCTTCAGGCTAATCAGCTGAGTAAAAGGGACGATGCGCCCTTGATTGACTCGTTTCACCCCAAGCTTCCGTCGCAGTTTCAAGCGTTGAGGGAGAGGAGGGAGGGGAGTCGCGCTCTTTGCCGTCGCCGAAGACGTGGAGAGCGAGAGGGAGGCGAGACCCGCCCTCCCCTGTTCGCGCACATCGAATAGAGCCACGAGGGCCGTCTTGCCCCCTTCGCTGTCCCCTCACTCCTTGGCAGATCTTATTCTTCTCCTCACTAAGGACATAATCTGAGGGGCTTCACCTGAGATCTCCTTCGGCCATGTGAGCGTCCGCCCCGTCGACTTCGATGTTTTTGTCGAGCTCAACGGGCAAGAACCAAGCTGGCCAGTCGAAGGAAGTTTCTGCTCGGCCGATGCGGCTTCCCCTCGCTCGGTCGACCGTCGTCTTCTTCGTCGTGGTCTTTTCACCAAGTAAGTCCGTCTTCCCACTAGAAACTCTTCTTTGAATACTCTGTGTGTTGGTTTCGGCGAACTTCAAAAGCTTCGGTCTTTCCTCTCTCGTGGTAGTGTGTGGCTCTTCACTTGGTGGATCTCTCTCATTGGAGACGCCGGAGTCTCCCCTTCCCCCCAACACGCCCGAAAGCCTCGTGCACGATCATTAGGCCGTCAGATACGCTTCATGTGTGGCGGTTTTTGCAGACACCCACAAAACCAACTCGAAAAGCGAGCGGGTGGGGGTGCTGAAAGAGTAAAGAAGAAAAAAGGCTCCAGCCGATTTGCGTGAAGGCCGTGAGCAATTCCGCCCTTTGAAGCAAGGCGAGAGTGCAATTCGAAAAACTCCAACAACCTCTCCTCTTGCTCACGCACACAAAGCGAAATCCCGGAACGACTTCAGTGTTCGTGGAAGAGGTCGACACAATGACGTTCGACTCCTCGTCGGCAGGGAAGACTCCAGATGGCTGCGTGGCGACTTGCGCTGCACAGATGAAGACTTCCGTGTCGGCCGCCTTGGGCGCGGGCTCCGAGCCGACCGCCATGTTGGCGCCCTTCCACCACGCTCTGCTTCACAGTCCAACACTCCGACAAGCCATGCGACGAGTCAAGTGGACTTGCTTGTGAGTCTTTCCTCCGTCGCCTAGTAGTCTCTGATGCCGTCATAGTGCATAGTCAATGAACACTTGGTTGGAGGGGGATTTTGAAGTTTTCGACGAATTTGTGTTCGCGTTCGGTGGCGTGATTCCGAGCATTGGCATTCCTTGGGATTTCGCGTGTTCGCCTCAAGAATCCAATTCGAAGTACACCTCGGCGGTCTTCGACACCTTCCACACGTGGCAAAAACCTTCACACGCATGATAGAATGAGACAACTTCCTTCTTCTTTGGAAGTTCCGTATCCATTCGGGGTGTAATTGCCGTGAAACAGCCTTGTTCTTTCACCTCCTCCCTCTTCTTTTCGATAAAAGAAGCACGTTCATAACAACAAAATATTTTCTGATCCCAACGGACCCTTCGGAGTAGTCTTTTGAAGTGGTTGTGACGCCTCCGCATTACTTGTGTGTGGAAAGAGAACATTGAGACATGACTTGATGGGTTGTCGCGGGGGATGATGCTTCTATCCTTGGCCCTGGCATCTGCAAGATGTCGACCAGAGACAGAAGAGGCAGAGGGACTAGTGAGATCTCACTCGAAAATGGGACACGAAGACAAGTCGAGTTGCGAGCTTCGACGAAGAGGGGGCCTTCGAGTCGCAAGTCGCATGGCCAGCCGGATATCAGGCGAAATTTCGTTGGCTTCGCCCCCAAAAAGTGCCTTTGTGTGAGGCGGGAAGCCGAAGGGGTCGAGCGGCGATTGCTCGACGGCGTCCCCTCGAGTCGCCACTGGGCACTTTCAAGAGAATCTCTCTCTTTGCAGCGGCGTGAATCGCTTCGACGCCTGCCTTCGGAAGTGTCCACGCTCCATAGAAGCGACGACGCTCCTCCTCAGCAACGGCCACGCCAGCCTCCTCTGTAGTCTCTTGAGGACGACCGAACATGGTGAGGTGATCATCATCAAGGCATAAAGTCTTGGCCTTCAAGGGGTCGTGGACTACTTCTCGTGCGAGAGGGAGCACTTGCGTGTGACACAACGTCGTTGTCCAGTCATCCATATCAACTCGGCCACAACCTTCATCGAGTTTTGCACGTGAGTGACTGCTCTTGCGCTCTCTTTCAGTCTGCCTTCTCCCTTGAGAAAGGTCAGGATGGTGAATTTAATTACATTTGCAGTCAATTGGAGGACTACCGAGAATGCTACTACTCCATACCTCATAACTGCTCAGAGCGTGCCTTAGAGGTGAGGAGGATTAGAAGTAGTTTGAGATGTTCTAGGCGAAACAAAGAATAGAAACGGCAATCTACGAGTCGTGGGACAAGCTGGCCGAAGCGAACTCCTACCGACTTCGAATTCCTGAAGTCTGCTCCAAATGGCGTCTTTCACCTATTACTCCTTCTCCTTCCACCACCACCTCACCTCCCTTTCATCACGAAGACTTCGGTAATGTGACCATGTTCCCCGAGGACGAACCGGAGTCCACGGCGATCACAACGGAATGCCCAGCATCGACAACCACCGAACGACCCTTCGCAGCCATCTTCCGCTACTTGCCATTCTTCGGCGAAAACTCCTCTACCAGGAACTTCACATCTCTATATATTTATTGTGTCTTATTTTTGGAACTTGTGATCCACAAGTAGAATCGGTAAATGAGAGCGATGACAGTCCAGGTGGAGAAGAGGGAGATGCCGACCCAATGGCCGCCGCCCCAGTCACGTTCATAGGCGACTTGGGACCAGATTTGTGCCGAGAGGATCGCCACACAGCACTGAAAACAACCAATTGCACGTGTTTTGGTCCGCGGGAAAACAAACAAGAAGAAAAGCCTTTGACCCTCCACTGAAAGCCTCATAAGACATTCTTGAGTTGTGAAGGAGGAGGAGGAGGAGGAAAGGAAATCGGGCACAAATTTCTTCTCACTCAACTTCGCACCGAATCCCGAGGGGAACGCTGGCAATAATTCATAGTCTCGGGAAGCGATGGCATACTCCGAGCGCCCCGGGACTCGATAAGTGGGGAGTTTGAAGGAAAGGACAAACCGCGACGCGAGCATCGATGGCGATCCGGCGATCCGTGTGGCTGCTCCAATGAAGAGCGTGCTCGTTGACGACATGTGAAGCGACGAACAAGACGCCCATCACACGACCACAGAGCTCATGGGAAGCATCCAAGTTGACTTTCACCTGGAAGGGGTTTTCTCGGAAACAAGACTAAACCTGACGATGAAGAAGCCAAGCTGGGAAGGTGAGCCATGCGACGCCGATGCAGACGGAGGCAATGCTATCCAACTGGTAGAGAACGTTGGCAATTCGCTTCCCCTTGAGCAGGGTGTCCCCGATGTGCCACCCAGTTCCGACGATGAAGACAATGTAGAGGGCTAGTGATCCACTAAGCAAGTAGAGGCCTCCTTTGATCACCTTAATACATCAGTGTTCAAGGCTGAGAACGACAACTTACCAAAGGATGCACGAGGGTTGGGTGTAGAGACCTTGTTTGAAAGATTAGCAGGAGCAAAAGAATGCATGCCTAAAGTCTCCACACGTGATTCTTGTGACCGATTGTGACTCACGATGATCCGAAGGATAAAGCAGACGGTGTGCGCGGTTCGTGCCCCGTTTCGAAAGCGGAATGTGACGAAGGCCGCCGCGAAGAGCTGTCCACCCACACAGCGTACAAGATGCCAATGCACGCCATCCGAGGTTCTCGACTGCAAAACGAGTTTCAATGTCTTCTTCATGTCGAAACTTCAAGAAAGTCACAATTTGTTTCGAAAAACAGCTCAACCCGATCAATTTGAAGAGTGAGTCGAGATCTCCATCGATCCTCGCCGTCGCCGCTCAACTCGTCGAGGACCGATTGAGGTCGCGATGGGCGAGGACGATATCCCCCCCCCCCCTCTTCCTCTACTCAACGTCCCTTCCCCTCACCCCGTCCTTCTTCGATCAATTGTGCATGGTCCACACCGTCCTTCCTCGTAATTTTCCACACCACCACGCGCTCTGACCCTTGACAATAGACGAGGGGTAGTTTTTGGTTCAGTCTGCACGGAATTTTTGTGCCCATGAGCACCTCCGACATTCAAACCTGTTGGCATGGGGGTGGTCTATTGAATGGCAGATTTTGCTTCAATAGAAACCAGATAAAATACTTACAAAGACAAAATCGGCGACGACATGCGGGGCGAAGAAGAGGAAGATGCCGGTGAGGGCCGTGCAGACCGAGTCGATAGTGAGGACACGCTCGACGATGGCCATGGTGCGCGACACGACGACCCGCACCACCACCACGAGACGACCTTCGACGCAACTCGCGCGCGTCGCACCGGCGGCCGGCCGGCGGCGACTCTTCCCCCCGCCTCTTACAATTCACGTCCATCTCGCTCCTCACGCCTCCCTCTCTCGGTCTCGCTCTCGCATCCCTGCGCGTCCTCTTCCTCCGACGACGGCGACAAGAAAGTTCTCTCTGACGTTTCTGTCTGGCTGTGATCATCTAAGTGGACCGAGGGACCCAAGATGAAGACCACAAAGACCAAGGAGACACTACACGTAGCGTTGTCCATTCAGGGTTTCGCAGTTGCGAGCTCGACCTTCAAGAGAAACGGAACTTCTCTTGATTCTTTGACGTCGACTAGCTCCCGACTCTAAAAGCGGCACTAACACTCTGAGAGTGGAGTGAGAGTAGTGAAGTCACCCAAAGCACGACCCTTATGCGCATCGCACTCTCGCCTGAGCTGTGCGGCCGACAAATGATAACGAGAGTCTCGGCGGCGGTCGATCAGCCCGTCGCCGGCCATGCTCGGTCGATGTGTTGCGCTCAATTCCTTTATTCACCTTTTTATCCTTTCTTCGCTTCCGTGTCTGATCAATGCTCAGGGAACTCTGGAATTCGCTCAGATCGTGAGTTCCTTTTATCTCTAATGGAACGCTTTAGTGTAGTGGTTCCGCCATGGAGAAAGAGCGCCAACAAATTATCTTCGATTTCCAACGGACCCACCCGAATATGGAAAAGACTTCACAACTCCTCTAGGAGAAATGACGACGGTCAGTCTTCTGTGAATCAGCGAGACTCTTCAGGTAGGAAAGCGACAGGAGTACGCGCTAGGAACGAATTTTCGTCAGCTTTATGGCGGGCTGGTTGACTACAAATATGACTCTCACAAGGTCATTCGATCAATTGATGAGAAAATCGATGTAGATTCAAGCCTTGGCCGGTGACGACAACAGGACCATCTCGAGTGGTCTCCTTGTCCTGGCGTCAATGTTCCCGCCATCAGGCGAAGAGATCTGGAAGGAGGATCTGTTGTGGCAGGCAATTCCCGTCCACTCACGATCACACATCGATGCGGTTGGTGCAATGTCTGCTCACGCTTTACAATCAAGGTCTCATTTGGAATCACATCGATCTGTCCAAAGTTGACTGAGGATCTTAAGAACAATGACGACTACAAGGCGGCCGTGAATGTTTTGCCCAAGGACAGTTTGAAATTTTTGGAGGAGAAGACGGGAGTGAAGATCAATACACCGCTTCTCCTTCAAAACGTTCTCGATTCTCTGAATGCAAAGGTGACTCAACGTCTTCTGCCTTTCATTTCTCTTTCAGTACAAGCTTGTTGATGCTGGTCTTCCTCCCCCAGCATGGGCCAAAGATATTCGACCAGAGGTAACGAAAGGTCTTTTGGCCTTGCACAATGATGTGAGCAAAATCATCATTGACCCAACTGGAGGTGAATTAGGGAAACGAGAACAATTCGTTTCAGGACGACAACTCGACGATCTTTTGGGGCAGTTCGACGAATATTTAGCAAAAGAAACGGAGAAGAAGCTTATTCTCTACTCTGCGGTTTGATTTCTGCTGTTGAAGATGTTTTAGCATGACACAAATCTCATGACTTTCGGTCTGCTGCTTGACATTGATGCTCTTCACGATCACCTTTATGGCTATTCTGCCTATGTTGCCTTCGAACTCCACAAAGTAGACGACAAACATCATGTGGAGGTAAGCGGGAGCAGCTTTTCAATACTTCCTTGCGCATTGCAAGGTCTGGATGACGAATAGTCTTAACGACACCCGTCGTCAACTTGAAATCTCCAAATGTGGAACACCCTGCGAGTATTCCCGGCTCCGTTCTCTCTATAACGGAAGGCGCTACTCCAAGGTGCAATATCTTCGCGAGTGCTATGGGACACAGGAAATCTGCGGCACTTCACGCGTCATCACCGGTCTGACACTCTTGCATTTACAAACCGACAAATAGGTGTTCTACTCGTCACCCTTGTCGTTCTTCTTGTCTCAACTGTGGTCTTGATTTGGGCAACTTGCTCGTATCGTCGACAACTGAAGAGACTGGACCCCGAACGAGCACGACTCCTGTCCTAGTTTGTATGAAAAGGAACACACTTGAGATGCGGGTTATAAATTCTTTTTCAAAATGTCACATGGCATTGCTAGTATTTTTCGTCCGTTTTCAAAACGGGTTGTTTCGAATTCGATGATCCGGGGCACCTTGAGCACCGGCAGACTTCACCATACGGCGTCTTCGCACAATATCCGCTACCACATCCCTAAACATAGAGGTGTCTATTGAGACTCACTGAGACACCACACTTGAAGTCGCAGCCGATTTGAAAGCAGAAGGCGGCTGAAGAGTTGACAAGGAGAAGGGAGACAAGGAAGAGGCACACGCCGAGACGGTTCATTTCGTTGCTTCAACAGAGCCGGCGCGCCGAATATATTGACAGTAACGCGCGTCTAGGAAGAGTTTCCATGTATAGAGGCAAAAGCCGGCATTCACGGGGAGCAGCTGAGTCATTTCGAGACAATCGAAGAACAGCATCCTCCACGTCGTCTAGCAGAAACACCTGAAATGCGTTTGCTTACATGACTTTCACAAATTGTTGTGCACCCGACTTTCAGTCTTCAAACCACAAATAAACGTCAGAAACATCTGCTAGTTGGAGTCACTAGTGTTCGCAACAACAGAGAAAGCCCACTCTCTCACTCTTTCAGGAACGTGCCATGCAAAAGAAATTGCTATCGACAGCGCCTGCACGGCAAGAAAAGTGGGCCGGACCGATCATAGAAGCGTGATAGTGCACGAGTTTGTGCTATGGATGCTAGCTGCTGCCGCTCTCTTCACCCCCAGGGCGAGGCTGTAAAAAGCAAGGCATAGATCTTGATGGTGCCCTGCCTTGCTCTTGCCTCGAGGAACCCCTCACCCCCGTCCCGTTGCGTTTCGTTGGGTTTGATGAGACTGCACGTCCAAGCGGATAAGCCACCTTTGATCGGATGTGCTGCCTGGCTGTGTCCCGCCCAAGTGCCCCTCAGAGTCTCTTGATCTGTGTGGAAGCCGGTTTCTTGCCTGCATCGTTCCTCCTCCAGATTTATTGCGTGACACCATTGCCCTTTCCTTGGCCATTTGGAGTCTCATTTCTCTCCCTACGTGCCACGAGCATGTTGCCATTTGAGACTGGGCAACGATTGCCTTTGGAGAGATATTAGAACGTGAGAGTGAGAAGAAGTCCGCGCAGGCCAGACGAGGAAGTGCTAAGGACAGAGGGGAGAGACTCAGGGCGCCGCGCCCTTGAGCCGCCGTGTGCAGCCGCAGGGCGCCCGCGCAGGCTTTTTCTCGCAACGACTCTTCCTTCAGGATCTCGCGCGCCAAATTTATTGAGCGTGTGTGCGTAGTGCCGCCCCGAAGCATAGCGAGGGCCCCCTTTCCTCCCTCGTTTGTTCTTTTTCGCGTTGCGTCATTTGCCTTCCTTCATTCGTAGTCGCGTTTTTTATGTTTCCAAAGCGGCGCCCAGACGTGAGAGTCCTGTTGCCGGCGGCTGTGGCGGACAGAGTCGCCCGACGGCAAGAGAGCAGGCGCGCGCGTGTAGTCCACTGCCTGGCCGCTGCTCCCGCCTCTCCCTTCCCCTTCACTCGCCTGCAGTTAGTGCTCGCTCACTAGCTCGCTGCTCGCTGCTGCCTCCTGCCACCCCCTCGTCCCCCCGGCCGTGCAACCATCCGTCCTCTCTTTGCCCACTCTCGTCCTGACGGGCGGGCGTCTTTGTTTTTATGCCTCTCACAACTCGCCGTCTTCCGGACGGCGCTCGTATACTTTCACGGGAAGAAAGGGGAACGTCGCCTGATTTTCGTAACGACAATTCTCACTTCCATGGTGCGATCTTCGTCTACCCGAAATCGTACAAGGCCTTCTATCCTCGAGATTGGCGAGAGAAAAGGTCGCGTCAATGTTCGATTTATCATTCCTGACCGTGTGACTATCGTTGATGGCACGTCAAATGCGTCCCCGGGCCGTTCTTCTTCGCCTTCTCCTTCCCTCTCAAACCATTCCCTAGCTCGTTCTTGCCTGCCCTCGCGCGCGCGCCCTCTCGCGTTTTGTCCTGACAGCGACGATCCGTCTTCGCCACATTGCTATTTTCACCATTTGCTCGTTTTTCCTTGCCTCCTCAGCGCCACCGCGTTCTTCCCGCTCCTCACCCTCCTCCTTCTCCATCTCGCTCATTGAGACCGAAGGGCGAAGATTTCAACACACTCCGGAGGAGGAGGAGGAGGGCTTCATCGGACTTGCCGGTGACGGGCTCCCAAGGGGAGCCTCTCTGTTGTAAAGCATTGTTTTTGCCAACTGTCCTCGCCGGAGGCATCAGTAGTGTTTTGCGCTCCGGCCAAAGTCACACGCCCGGAGAGTCTTGCTGGTGTGAGCCGGGGCGGCGGCAGCGTTGATGCAATCGGCCTTCCTCAGCCTCGCACTCTGTTAGTTTGCGCTTTCTTCTTCTTCTTCTTCACCATCTTTCCTCTCGTCTCCGCGACAACAATTCTGGGTTCCGCCCTCCCTTCCAATGTTGTCCCCTGCTCACTGGCCTCTCTTGCAGACCGCCTAAGGATGTCACAGGAACAAGCGTGGGTCACTCTTGCGACGACGGATCGTTATGCGGAGGCAGCGGTTGTTCTCGCCGCGTCCCTGCGTCGGGTGCAGACGACTCGCGCCACACACGTCCTCTACACTTCTGGTGTGAGCGATCATCATGTTCGACTCCTTCGTGAGACCTTCGATCACGCCGAGCTCGTCGACGTCCTCGACAGCAACGACCAGGTGGGTGCCATCGTCATAGTGTTGATTGTGTTGCCATCTTCCCCCTCCCCCTTGCCTTCTCTCTCACTTGAGTACCTTCACGTGAGCGAGCACCGCCAGTGCTCGTGTGCAAACTTCAAAGAACTAAAGCGAGCATCTTTTCAGGAGAACCTCCAGCTCATCGGCCGACCCGACTTGGGCGTCACATTCTCGAAGCTCCATGCCTGGCGACTCGTTCAGTACACGAAGGCCGTCTTCCTCGATGCCGACACTTTGGTAGGTTTTTTTTCCTTCCATCAACTGACGAAATCGGGAGTACTTCTTTGTCCTGGGTCTCGTGCCTTTACTTCTCTCCCTGTCCGTCACTCCTTTCATTCAGACTTGAGGGAGAACGAACGTTACACACAATAGCGAGGGGAGAGGGAGAGAGGGTAAAAAGCCTCCAGAACGTGCCGCTCATATGACTCGGAGGCATCAAAGGAGTCCGAAAGCTCCGAGTTTGAGAAACGGCTTCCAGGTGGTGCAAAACGCGGACGAGCTCTTCGATCACGACGAGTTGAGCGCCGCCGCCGACGTCGGCTGGCCCGACTTCTTCAACTCCGGCGTCTTCGTCTTGCAGTTCGTTTTGAAGATCAACCCCGAAGATTTGTATAGGCCGTCCCTCGACACGTATCGTCAGTTGCTGGCGTTGGCCGTCTCAGATGGAAGCTTCGACGGTGGTGACCAGGGACTTCTCAACAAGTTCTTCGCTGACTGGTGGTCGAAGCCTGCCGCCTTCCGTCTCTCCTTCGTCTACAACACCGTCGCCGGCGCCATCTACACCTATGCCGCCGCTCACAAATAGTTCGTTCACTTCCTTCTAACACTTGGCTTTAGCTTGTTGGACAAGGTGAAGATCGTGCACTTCCTCGGCGCGGTGAAGCCGTGGCACACCCAAGACAGCAACGCCACGCTCAACACTTACCTCGGTCTCTGGCGAAGCATCCACGAGGAGAACGTGCAGCGACGACTTCGCGTGAGTGGCGTGGAGGCGGAGCCCGCTCCTTCACCTTCTTTCTCAACCTCTTCCTCTTCCTTCCTGCCTGCGAATGACCTGCCCGCTAGTGGACTAGAGCTAGAAAGTTGTGCACTCGAATCAACAGAAACGCAAGAAGCGGAGCCGGAGACTAGTGATGAACATCAAGATGAGAAAGTGGAAGATGAACAGCCTACCACATCGCATGAAGAGCCACCACAACCAGAGCCCGAGCCCGAGCCCGAACCCGAGCCCGAGCCTGCAAGCGTGCACGAACAGTCACCGGCGACGGTTCGAAGGGTATTCCGTTGCGTGCCCCCTCTCTCGTCCATGCTCGCCTTCACTCCCCTGGAAGTGCCCGTGCATCTCCGGCAACAGCTCGAGGCCATCCTCCGGCGAGTGAGTCCCCACGCTCCCTTCCCTCAACTCCATACGACTACTCTGCGTTCACTACCACCTGCTTTGTTAGAAGTCTTTGCTTGTCACTAACTGCATGAGCACCTAGCTCCCCTTCACGCTGAACTTCTCTCCCTTTGGCTGAAACTAAACGTGCTAACAAGCACGACTTCAGAGACTAACCCTTTTTTTGTTGAATTGTTTGATTTCCAGCCTGGAACTCACACGCTTGCGGGTGGACCAACCTCGTCAACGTCCGGCTCACAGGTCTGGCTCCATTTTTGAGTTTCTTTATTTTGAACTAAACCTGTGGCATGACGCCGTACTCAAAAGTCGTTCGTCGCCTCATACTCATCCAAATGCTGCAGGGCTCTCTAACTGTGAGAGTAAGAGTATTCTTTCAGGCCTACGGCGTGGTGGTCGGCGGTAGTGCTGAAGCGGTGGGACCGTCGGAAGAGGATCGTCGACGCGCTTGGGAGATCGGACAGCCCGACTATCTCGGTCGTGACTCCTTCGAGAACATCCAACGCGCCTTGGATCGCGCTCTCCAGGAGTGAGTCTCCTCCTCCTCCTTCCTCCTTCTGTTCCCTCCCCCGCCCTGCTCAATCTCTGCTCACACACCCTCCCAGTGAAAATTTCATTCTTCATCCATCTCAACCAGTTGCCTTTCCGTCTAGATTCACATTGTTCCATTCTCTCTCATGACTGTCCTTCTAGTCGGAAGTCTTCCAAATAAATCTAGGCCCAGTTGATGGAACAACGAGAGATTCCCTTTATCATCACAAAGCCATTTCCCGAAAACCTTTCATTCGAAGTGTGTTTGAGCTCTCCCCGTAGTCCCACGTCTAGAAGGTTCATCCCCATTGAATGTGTGTGCTCATTCGATGCTGCACCATGTTGCAATTCGTTTACTTTTTCATGTTGACAGAATAAACTCGAATATTCCAGAAAGGTAAAAGAAAGAAAGTCAGTTTCAATCAATTTTCAGATCAAGTCTCAGCTAGGGATCCGAAGAGTTCACAAATAAGACTTTGGCAACATTCTCGTTCGTATCCACGATTTTGACTTTACTAAGCCAAAAGGAAACGGTTGGATTACACAGCGTACGAACGGCCCAACAAAGAGTGAGGATTAGAAGTATGACCAGCAGAAGAGTGAAGACTGCCGTTGTTAGGCACGACCACCATTTCAGAGGTACAACGAGTGTTGCCATCGTCGAGGTTGACAAAGAAGTTTTGGAGTATTCGTTGACGGTTTCGCTGAGAGGGACTGTTGTGCCAGTTTCGACAGTTGTTATGGCTAGCTTGTTGATCGTTGAGGATGGTCTTGAAATTCCTTTCACTGTGGTGCTTGCTGTCGTCGAAGTTCTTATGAGCGTTGTTGTTGAAGTGTGAACGTAAAACGTTAAACTTTTGTTGAATGTTTGTGAAACTGCGCTCAAGATATAAAAACTTACGTTCCCACTCTCAGTAGTTAACGTTGTTGCAACTGTACTAGTAGTACGCGTTGAATTGCGAATGACCGCTTTAGGTTTAGCGTTAAAATCGTATTCCTGGTTACAGTAGTCTTCATCACTTCCATCACTACAGTCTCGGAAACCGTCACAAGTATGTTTCAAGTCGACCAATTCATACATGCAGCTACTGTTGCTAGTCGCGCATAAGTGCTGGCCTATGATCCACAAAAGGAAGTCGGTCAACTTATCTGGTGGTCAACTTATCTGGTTGTTTTTGATTAACTTTTCATTACTGATTGAGTTTTCATTTTCATAGTTGACTTTCTCGTTCCTGTTCCGCTCCCCC